>VZSF01010886.1:1557248-1591406 GCA_013398295.1 Chionis minor
AAAAAAAAAAAAAAAAAAAAAAAACCAAAAACCTTTTAAAAACCCCTTTTTTTTCTGTTTAGGATATTAGTTCAGATTCAAATGCAGAAAAACTCGCTTTGAAATACTGTCCTCAAGTTGTTTTAAGTAATCAATCGTTATTTACTTTACTGAATAATCATGGACTAAACTACAAGGAACAATGGGAAATTCCAGTTTGCATTAAAATGATCCCTGTTGCAGGTATAGTATGTTTTTGTTACATTTTTGTCCAGGAAAATCTTTATATATTATATATATATTTATATAATCCTTTTTGAGCAGACTGAAGAACAGAAAATCAAAAAATCCAGAAAAACTAGCTGTGGCATGATGGAAAGTAGTCTGCTTTCGTTCACAAAATAATAAAATAGTTTAAATTTGGTTTTATTTAAAAAAGAAAGAAGCTAAGATTAATGAAAATTATAATTGTAGTTGTAATTATAAGCTCAGATTTTTACACTTTGTCAAGAAGCAGCATTCTAGAATGCAGCTATATGAAAATAGTATCTCTTACGTACTTCCATGTTTTTAATTTCAGGAATCAATCAAAGTAATAAAATTTGATCTATTTAGTGTACACATCTTAAAGGACAAAAATCTGAAGTTAATAGTTTTCAGCTGTCATCTAGTAAGAAGTCAGAGACCTTTGTGCTGTAAAGAAAAATGTTTGGTTTAATCAAAGTTATCGTAAAAAAGTGAACTTTAAAAAAATCCATTGCTATAGTTCGTCCTCTGTTTTCAAGAAGAAAAGCTGATAGCAAGGTCATTTGATAGTTTTCTACACCTTGTTCCACCTTGTTACTGAGAATAGTAACAACCTCTAGAGATATCACCATTAACATTGAATGTGGACATAGAGCTATTTTCCACTTGGGGGAAAAAAAATCAGTTCACTGTCCTTTTGCTTTTCAAAACTATAAGCTCTGCTCCTTGGAAAAAAAGCAACTGCATGAAGCTGTTAAGATTATCAAGTGAACTGATTTCAATTGCTAAAAAAGAGAAATCCCCAAGTTTTATGGAAAAAAGAAAGCGCAAACATTTTCTGGAATTAAAAAGACATATTTACATCATCGAATACTGAATAAATAATGAATGTCCATGGAGATCACTTTTCCCAATTGCAACAGAAAGTGTTTTGAATAAACTGGTTAACTCATCTGAATACTATACTTTAGTTGTCAAACACTTCATCAGTAATCTGAACGTAGATCTTGTCTCTTGTTACCTTTTTTTTTTTTTTTTTTAAATACCCTAAGGGTTTTTTCATGGTGAGTATTTATAGTGGTAGTCATCTTAGAACATCCATTTTGTGTGCATCTCACACAAATTTGTATAGCAGACTTCTGGACAGTAGTAAACAGGCTGTGAAATATCTGCAGATCTTACAAATTTTGCACTTTCCTACATGAAATTAAATTATTTTATCTGTAAAGATATGAATCCTCCTATATCAGCCTTACAGTCTCTAAACTTAATTTTTAGATCCAACATTAACACCTAAAGGGCATTCAGAATACGTTAGCAATATGTAGTGCTTTTTGCAGGGCTTCTCCTCTCCTTCCTTTTCCACCTTCCCTGTAACCCACCTCTTGCATTAATTATATTTTTTTCATCCCCAAATGTGTGTGGGTTTTTTTTCTCTAAAACAGTGAGGATACATTCACTATGGGCCTTTGCTTTCTGTATAATACAGGGCAGGGTATCACTGTTATTTTTGTAAGATTCATATGTAAATGTGTTAAGGTGTAAACAGAAGAGTGGGGCAGCAGAGCCTGGATATAGTTATTGATTAGAAGAAAAATAAACTGCAGCCATTGCTTTTGGGCAATGAGACTTAAAAAAAAATTTGGGTTCATCAAAGGAATTAAAAAGATCTTTTTGGAAAACAGAATATGTATGATGATATAAAGCAGTATAAGAAAAGATAAAGCCTAAATTCCTACTTTACAAATTCTCTGTTGAGAACTGCATTTCTAATATGATTGACTGTTAATGTGGTGTGACTTGCTGCTGCAGGATCCTAATAATTCACACTGTATCTGGACATACTTTTATTTTCTGTTGTTAATGAATGAGCTTATAGTTTTTTGTTTCTTCTAGTGTGAATATGGAATGGATTTGACCATAATTGGAAGTTGAAAGGTTTATTGTTTAAATTATATAACAATCTTTTTTCCTTTTCTTTAATATGTGCTCAATCTCTTTCCATTCTTGAGAAGGTAGCAAACCAGCTAAAGTTGTTTATGTTGATTCACCACTGATGAGAAAGGAAATGACAGTAAGAGAGAGAAACCAAATCTTCCATGAAATTCCAATGGACTTCCTAGCAACTAAAACATCTTATGTTTCAATTTCTGATGTATCGATGGACAAACCAGCTGAGGACAATCTGTTTCAGTGGGATGTATGTAGTTTCCCTACTTCTTAAAAACAAACAAAACCAAAAACCTGTGTTATAATCCCTAAATTACTTGTTCCAGGATAATAAAGGAAAACTTAGGTTTGCTGTTTGTAGTTTTTCTACTGCTGAATTATGGAATCTATGTTTTAAAATGTCTGTCTAGTTCCTTTAAATGCTTCTATTGCATCGGCATCTCAGCTTTAATGTTTACTTCATTAAAATGTATTTTGATCCATTTATTTAAGTGGGAAAAGTTCTATGAGCTTTATTTCTCTTTTGAAAAGCCTTTCAACTCCTAGGAATTAAGATATTCCACATTAAACACATGAATATTATTTTTTTTCAATTACCGCCCCTCTCTCCTAACAGTCATAATATGGATAGTAGAACATTTTTTGTGTTTTCAGTTTGACAGTGTCTTGTTCGTGATTGACACGTTCTATTTCTTCATTTGTTGGGGTTTTTTTCAATTTATTTTTTTTCCTTCTTGTGTTAAGATGTCGTCTGATACCTACCAGTATAGGAAGATACCTCTTCCAGAGGACACAGGGATGGACTTCGATGATGATGTTACAGAACTGGAAACTTTTGGAGCAACTGTCAAGCTCTCAAGAACTTCTAAAATGGAAAGTACTTTTCCTACAGTTAGTAACACTGCTAAAGTTTTATCACATGGCCTAAAAACAGGGAAAAAAAATAAATCCACCATAAACAGTGGAGATGAAAGAGGGAAAAACACCATTTCTGAGCAAGGAGTTTCAGCATGTGCCAGCATGCCACTTCCACCATTAGATGCCACTCTGTGCTTCAGCTCTGAAGAAAGTTCGTCTCATAAAAGCTTTAATTCAGAGGAGGTGGGACTGAACAAAGCACAGCATGTCACGACCAAAGAAGTATTGGACAATGAAACACAGTTAAATACTCTATCTAATGCTGTTAGTTACAAGAAAGAGTCTGATGCTGCACAGAAGAATGAGACTTACACTTCTTTATGCAGTAGTGACACGGATGAGGAGCGTTTGGTAATTGATACGGAATGTAAAAACATTGATTGTTGCAAAACAACTGTACCTAATGCTGTTCCTCATACCTCAGCAGAGACTGCCAAATCACCTTCCCCCACGCAGATTCCATTAGCAAGCATGACTGATGGCTCGGATATCGTGGATCTAGGAAAAAGTGCCCCCAAAAAGCCTACAAGAAAGTTGTCCAAAGAATTTGATCCTGTCGGACAGATTTTGAAAATGCAAACTGAGCTTCTCAGGTCACCTTCCCAAAAAGCTAATGAGCAGCCAGTGGTGAGCTGTGATAATTCTGATGCGACGCCAGGTCATGTGCCTCAATCTCCAAAACCATTGGTGACCTCCAGCACAGAAACTGCGCCAGCCCCTGCCTCAAATCCCAACAGCTCATCTAGAAATACCTGGACTTGGCTTTTTCAGGGAGTGCCGAAGAGTAAGTAATTGTGTTCCCTGTGTAAGGAGTAAAATTTCAATTTTTCAGTAAAATTTAACAGAAAAACATTTTAACTACTTCCTCTGAAGAACATCCTAACAGTAGCTGTGTTACATTATACGTAGAGATGTGATGGGGTTTTTTTAATTTTTTTTTTTTTTTTAACAATACCTTCTCTGTGTGAGAATTACTGTCTTGCATACAATAGTGAGCATTTTGGAAGCTGTTTGTCCATAGAGGTGAATGTGAAATATTGTTTTACTTTAGAGAAACAAAACGTTGTTATACACAAGGCTTTTATGCAAGGAAAAGAAATCATTTGGCAGCGAAATGAGTTTTTTCCTCAGAAATTCAAATATTTGAGTAGTCTGGTCTGCAAAAATAGTTACTTATCAATCAAGAATGGAATCATTTCACGTTTTCTGTCGAAGAAAAATGTAATCAAATTATGCAATTAAAACTTGAAAGAAAACTTGAAATTTGGGTGTCTTAAGTTCTGAGACTTGTAGTTCAGTTGCCATTTCTTAGCTCCTAGCAACCTGTTCCAGAAGGTGCATGAGGACTCGCTACGTGGACTTGCTCCAAATTTTCAGGCATTTAGCTTGAAATTGAACCTGCGCTACCCCCAGACTTCAAGTAAGAACTAGAAGTCTTGAAGATCTTAGGGCCCAGGAACTTAAGAGGTTTTTCTCACATGCCTGAGTTATTTCTGAGCTCTGTACAACTGAAGTTAGAGGCACTTTATTGTGTTAGCTAAACTGACAGGAAACCAGACAGGTTGCATCAGGACAGATACTCTTCTTCTCAAATACTTAATTCCAATTGATCAATGCTTTTTGGTGAGAAAACATGTTTTGCTGGTATTTTCTGACTAGCTATGCATTTGATCACATAGGAATTAATTAATTAACAGTTAACACAATTCTGTTTTAGTTGAAATTATGTTACCACTTTCTACATTTTTATTGGTTTAACTGAATTTTAGTAGCCACTGAAAGACCGTGTATCATCTCTCAGTTTGAACGGTTGAGCAGCATGGTTCTCTCTCTATTCCTCCTTCTCTTAAAAAGCCAAAGTATGGAATTCAGGTGTTTGATAACAGAAATATTTTTTCTTTTTTTTAATAGAGGTAGTGAAACCAATATTGCTAAGATGATGAAGTGTGACTGCAAAAGAATAGAAAGCATAATTCTGCAAATGGAAGGTTCTATAGCAAGCTGATAATCCTCTATGCTGGTCTTTTTCCACCTTTTTCTTCCCTTTTCCTGTTGCCTAAAACCAGAACTTAGTTAAATAGTTTACTAACAGGAAATTATTTCTGGTCACGTGGATGATAATATCTCATGCAGTGTACGTTTATTCAAAGATGCACTTAAACTCTATAATGTTAAATGTATTTATTCATAGCACTACAGCAGTACCTATTTGCAGTTGTAGTTTTGACACGTATTTTCACATAGCTGCAGGACAAAAACCGGAACTGGGTAAATTTTCAATAAATAATCTTAAGCAAGTTGGAGTTTATTCTTGTTTATTTTAAATGTTTTGTGAAAATATCTCTAAGGGATGCAGAGATGTTTGTTAACCTACCTCAAAGGCAGCACTTGGAGATCTAATAAGTGTTTCTTTTGAATATGCTAGTATTGAAATTGAAGTTGAAGCAAACTCAATTTGGAACAGAGGCTTATGCTACCATCAAAACCTGAGGCTTGAGTTTTTTCAGTAACTGATAAATGGATGGCGCCTATCAGGAGGCATTCATTGTAAATAACATTTTTGTCTCCTTTATGCTGAGTGACTGTGGCTTAAAAACCAGCCTTTGAACTGCATTTTTACAAGAGTGGAGCCTCACGGCTCTGTTTGTGTAAGAAATCTAATGGTTAGGATGAAATATGTGGGAATATTTAAAAATATACTTTTTTAAAGTTACAGTGGACATTTTCCAAACTTAATTTTTTTTGTACTACATAAGTGACTTCTCGTGTCTAATGAGACAGTTTTCACCCCAGAATCCTAGGAAACAAAGCAGATCCTATTAAAAAAACAAACCAACCCACAACACAATAACCCCCACTGAAAAACCCTACTGCAAGAGAAAAAAAGCTAATTAGTGTCATGGTAAAGAATGTGCAAGCTTGTCATTTTCTGTCGTATTTATTTTCTAAAGGAAAGCTGCCAAATGAACTTCAGATGCTTGAAGAAGACCCTTCAGAGTATGAAGCACCTCAGGATGGCAACCTTGTGTATAAGCTATTCAGTTTGAATGATCTGTTGTTACTTGTGCGTTGCAGTGTGCAGAAAGTGAAGTCATTGCCACGGTACCATAAAAAGAAAAAAGCCCAAAAGGTACAGATTTTGCTGTTAACGCCTTTTTTGTTTGTTTTAAACAGTTGTGCTCAACTGGCATCTCTGGGATTCTCAGTCCTTCAGAGCATTTGTGTTTTCACTCAGACAATTAGTACATTTAATTGTAACTCTATAGTGTGTGTCTTCTTTAAGTAAATGTTTGCTGTAGAAGAAGAGGGAAGAGTAACTTGCGATTTCTTTAAACCTACTTGATTGGATGTGTGATTCTGCATTTTTTACTACAACTGCATTACAGTAATATGCATGGGTAATTATACTCATGTAAACTAATGTCAATTTGAACTATTCTAAAAGTTAATACAGTAATTAGGTTTTTGGCCCAAGGCTTTGAGAATGTTCATGATCATAAATACTTTCAAGCAGGATTCAGCCTTGTTATTATGCCTAGTTAAGCAGAGAAATAGACGGAATGAATAGGACATATTTAAAGATAAAAAGAGATCCTATTCGTTCTGCTTGAAAAGACTGTGGTATACATCTTAGCAAGTCATTTGTCTTAAGGAATAAAATGCTTAAAATGCAACTGTAATCCAGATGTTCCTTGTAACATCAGGAGAAGGAAAGCTTATTCTGGAATCCTGAGTAATTTATTATTTTGTCAAGAGTTCTCTGGGTCATTCAGCAAATTTGATGTGGTATCTCCCTCCCCAGAACACCAGAATTATGGTAGGTAGGCATTTTGTGAGGTGTTTATGCTTTGTTGGAATGGAGATAGATCTTTGTGACTCTTGATTACTTGCTAAGATTCCATGCTCAAAATCTTTTTTTGAAGAAATACCATCTCATTGCTATTGACCCACTGCATATAAATCCCTGTGAATAGCTGCTTAGTTTGTTAATCAAAAGCTGAGCACTGTTGTTTATTTTTGTAGATTCCTGCTGAAATTTAAACTGTGATTTGTCAGTGAGAAGAGGCTTATGCTTTCTGTTAGTGTTAATGCGCAAAGGTTAGCCTCTGATTTCAAAGAGCCCAAGCACTAAGTTCTAATCCCAAGTGAAATTCTGACAAGGGGAATAAATGGCAGGATTCCACTAACAATATGCAAATCGGAAATATAATTATGTTCTTTTCTTAAATTCCTGAAGAGGGCAATAGAGCGCAGAATTGTGAACTTCAAACTAATGTAGTCCCAGGGAAAAATTACTTGGCAGCAAAACTTTATTTGTAAATGCTTATCTAGACTACCCCCCCTCGCCTTCCGCCCTGTTTCGCCTTCCTCTGTATGGAGTCTGTAGTCCAAAGGTTGTACTGTGGGTTTCATAGGACGTGAGCAATCACGCAAAATCTGTGAAATGTCTTTGTTGCTTCAGCTGTAGTGGAAGACTATGATGATTATCAATTACAAAATGTAGTTCAATTGTGGACCTTTTTTGGGCAGTAATTGCTGATTTTCTTGTATCTTCACTTTCATAGGTTACTCCAATATTCCTGTTGCCAAAACTAGAATACCAAGCCTACTACGGTGTTGAGGCTCTTACAGAAAGTGAAATATGTCGGTTGTGGACAGAGAGTATGTTGCATTCTGAATGCTCATTTTATATTGGTAAGTTCACGTGTTGGGTTTTGCTTTATGTCTGAATATTCATAGAATGACTAAGAAAAAAACTATTAATTAAAGGTGTTTTAACTTTCTAATTTTGGGTTTTGCTTTTATCTTAAATAAGCGCTTTGTTTAAAATTTCTGGTGGTGAATGAGGATTTTCGGCTTTGGTTTTAGATGAATAGTAGCCAGCAATCGTTGTTTTCAATAACTGCATTTATTTGCCTTTTGAAGACACATGTAACTGTAAGTGTGAATTTAGCTCGCTGAAGTTGGTCATCTTCATGACTTAAAGTATCTTTGGTTTTGGGGGCGGAGGTTTTTTTGTGGGTTGTATTTTTTTTTTTAATGAGTGATATACAACATGAATTATCGCAGGAGTGGTGAAAATATTTCCTGATGAAAAGTGAACTATAAGTATCTTACTATTTTGTGAAATTATTTTAAATAAATTTGTTATTACATACTGAAGCAGTAGACAAACAGAGGATCAGATATGTGGTCCAGATTCCTTGGCCTTTGAGCCTGCAGTGTGGGAAAAGGTCAAATGTTACTTATTTTCCTTTGAAAACAGGCAATTATGTTCATATTTCTACACTGATAACATGTAGACAGTTAAGATAGGAGAGAATGAGGAAAAACAAGCAAGATGGGGCTAACCAAGTCCTGTCGTTCAGAAATAAGAGAAATCACGTGCTTTGAAAACAATGTACGTGTGTCTCGTACCTAAGGTACTGGAAATAATTTTCTGGCTTTGCAGAAATGAAATTACTAACAGGAAGAAGAAAAATACAGAGCATAACTTTAGTGAAAACTTTATTGAATTTCCCATAGCTATTATATTCCTCAGGAGTTCTGAACAATGGATGACCTTACTTAAACAAACACATTTTCCAGATTTTCCATTGTCCATATCTAGTTGATCCATGAAATTTAATTTCCTAATATGTGTTATGACTTGAAACATCCCTGTCAAAGGGGTGGTCTTTATACTCCTTGTCCTGTATCATGCAGTAGATGGAAACGAGACAATGTAATAGAATCTATGAATGGGAAGTAACATACATTCAGTGAGGATGAAACAGGAAACTACAAATACAATTAGAAGAGACGACAGCTGTAATTTAGAGCACAGAAAATAAAAAGACAATAAAGCAAGATAAAAAGCACGGAAATGTTAGCAGAAAGGTACTTTACTTGTAAAGGCAATTTATTCAAAATCACATAGACCAAATACACTAGGGATGCAGCATTTTAAGGAAAAGTTTCACTAACAAATGTCCTGTAGAAAGTGCTTTATTCGTGTTTGTACACTGACATTTTAAACATCAGAAAAGTTTTGATGTCTGTTAGGATACGTATGTTCTGTAGAGAAATTAACATGATGCATATAAAGAATGCGGCCAGATTATTTTAACAACCCTTTTAGTATATGGAGAGCTGTCTGATGCCAGTTAAAAGAGAAAATCTGCAACAAAGTGGTTAGTCAAAATGCATTTTAGAATATGTTTGGCACTTGCTACGTTGTGAGGGCAGTCCTGTTTGTACAGCGAACGAATATTCTGCAGCGGGGACTGCCTTGCTTTCCTGATGCAGAAAAAATGCTGTTTTTTATGGTTGTTATGGCAGCAGTTGTGGCCTGTGGTTGCCTAACCTTTCCACTTGTGCACTGAATTACACGATTGCTGTTGGTGGCTCACATCAGAATCCTATTTTAGAAATGCTGAGTTCTCTCTTTCCTAATTTTTACATACAAACTTTGCATCCTATCATAGAATTACAAGGTTTATGTGAAATCTTAATGTATTTGGGGTGATAGTGTTCGTGATTGCATCTTTGTCTGCTGTCAGTATTTAATGGAGATTATGTTTCTAATTTTAAATTTTAAAAGTAATGTTTGCTGTGGTTTTTCCCTTCTCTAAAAAAATCCTTACAAAGAGATAATTATGCACACAGTTCTCCATTTCTAATTATATCTTAACTTACAATACTGAAGCATTTCTCCTTTTTTTTTTAACAAGCAGAACAGTGTACTGAATTGCACTGAAATTTAGCCTCCGGTAGACAATTTTATCATCATTTTTATTCAAGTTTCCAGAGTCACAAGCAGACTGAGGAAATGGTGAAACTGTAGAGAGAGGGCGAATCTGCCTACAAAGTACACAAACGCAAAGAATGCAGGTCTGTCCGTCTATCTAATCTCCCATCAGTTACAGGATACTTAACATACGGCTTTCGCAGAAGTTAGCAGCCAGCTCATCCAGCCCACGCCCCACTTTATAGAGGCTCTCGGGCGCGTAGGAGAAGGCAGGCCCTGTGCTGGCGTGAACAGCCATCCTCGCCTGGTACAGAGATTCCGCAGTGTCTCCTTTGTAGATGCCTGCTGGCCGTGAAACGGGTGCGGAGCCCCAGGCAGGCAGGCTGCCATGGCCTGGCCTCCGACACGCTGTCCGTGTTCCTGTGCTTGGGAGAAAAAGTCGTCGGGATGGAGAAACACTGGTTATCCCAGTGAGACTTGTCTGTCAGCTCTTGGATGCGCTTCCTCCAGCAGCAAACCCTGGGGGGGTCTGCAGGGATTCTCCTTTTGCGTGCTACGAGGAAGCAGAGGATGACTGTGGGTTGTTACTGTCCTGCACAGTAAATGAGTCCTCACGGCATGTGGGGCAGCCCCCTCCCTATTTAAATAAAAAATGAAGAAAAAAACATTAAAAAAACTCTTCTAGAAATACAGAGTTGGGACTCTCAGCATGTCACCAACTTTTGATACCAACAGAATATGCGATTTATTTAGGTAGGCAAAATTAAGGACTGCAGGTTGTTGGTACTGCCGTGTAGTTTCTAGTAGAGGTCGGTAAAAAGACATGGATGGAAGTAAATGATCCATTTTATGAAGGAGCATCTACTACAGCTTTTAATAGGAAACTGTTATATTCTACTTAGGGATACTTTCTGCTCCCATTGAGTAATATTGCAAGGTAGCTGTGAAATTTTGCATTTCAGTTTGTATTTCTGGGAGGCTGTGAAAAATACAATGTTGCCAATGTCCTGATTTAGTTAGGCAGCTCTTTGCAATAGAAGACTTTGTCGTGAAACTCCGGGGGCAATCCTCTAAGGGTAATAGTATCCCTGTATTATGGCCAGCTTAAAATGGGGTGAATATCTCATTCTTGTGCATTAATCTGATACCTGAAAGTAGGCGTACTGCTACCTTCTGTTTGGTGTAAGCAGAAAGAGACTTGACTTCTCAAATTGTGCTATGATTTGAATTATTTTAAGTGAAATATTATGTCCTATAATAAAGGAATTTTTAAATCAGCTGTGGCAGAGCAGTAGACCTATTGCTCTTTTTAAATTAACCCCACAGTATGAGCATGGAAGCACGGAACAACTGTTGGAAAACTGATCTTACCATTAGTAACACAGTACCTACAACTTGCGTTCTCATTCAGACAGTTCTGAGACTATCTAGATCTGAAGTGAAGCCTCTAAAATTGAAGAGTTGAGCATGTAGCAAACCTCAGTGTTAAATTGCTTAGGAGTTCTTGGATCTTGAAAATTCTTAATTCACTCTCTCAACAATCTTTTGTATTGCCAAATAAGTATGGATGGAAAGTTCTTTGGACCTTGATCTTAATTCATTGTCTCAACTGTTATCAGCTGATAGCAGTTTCCTATTAAACGCCGTGGTAGATGCTCTTTCATAAAATGGATCGTTTACTTCCATGTATGTCTTTTTACCTACCTCTGTTAGAAACTACATGGCAGCACGAAAATCTGCAGTCAAGTAAGTATGGATGGAAAGTTCTTTGGACCTTGGTGTGCGCTCCAGAATTGTCCAGTGTTGCTTGTTCTTTAGTGTCGTGTCACTCTGCGTGGCTGAGGGAGGAATCTCATAGCTCAGCGCAGTGACTCACCGGTGCTGCCAGCTCAGGAGATGGGAAAGGAAACAAAAGTGTAACTTTGGCCTCCTGCAGAAATTGCAAGGTGGCCATTTGAATCATCAAGCTGAATTTTTGATTTTGTATGCTCTCAAAGAAGGTTGTGATCGTTTGCACAAAAGCAGAGATATTATCAAACAAACTTAAAGAGTGTGGTTCCTCTTCCTAGTAGAACACTGCACTTGGTTGTTGATTTAAGTCCCCTTGCTTACTCAGATAGGAAATCCTGCGTCTGCAAAGGGAGTAATCTCTGTGACGTGTTTCCCAAATAAGATACTGTACTTGATCTAGGCAGTAAATAAAGTTGTGATAAGCTTTGTTGATTAATGGGAACATTTTACCCTGACCATTCACTTATTTGCATTAAGTGCCTAAGCAGAACTTAGAGCAAAAAGAATAGTTTCCCTTCACTTGAATAGGATAATATTGGCATTCAAGTAAAGATTATTTGAAAAATGAGTTCAAAAGAATTGTATGCTGTATGGGTAAATTACAGAGTGAGAAGTGTTTTCAGTCGGTCAAATACAGTAATATAAATCAGGTATGAGTAATTCATAGATAATTTTTCCCAGCTATGCTGTCAACGAGTGTAGAAATGGAGAAGTTTCTGCTTTGAGGAGAGGCTGATAATGGAGAACAGAAACAGATATTTTTTTTTTATAGTGACTTCATGTTTCTTTTCCTCTAGTCAGCAATGCAGAATATTAAACCTAGCTGCTTAGTCTCGCGCAAAATACTGATATCAAGAAAAGTAACAAGGGTGCAGTGTTTAAAAGAAATGAGTTGTCCTAGTGCATTTTTAAAAACTTTGTTAAAATGAGTGTTGTAGTTCGGGCTGGATTGGCCACCAAGGCGAACAACAGATGGTCTTCCCCACCTCGGTCTTCTTACACATCGCCTAACAAATTGCTAGTAATGTTTAGCTTGGAATGTGAAATGCTTTGGTTTAGCAGTTTTAATTGTACAGTTGAAGCATTTATACTTCCTACGAGAGCAGATTTGTAGTAAGGCAGTAAATTCCATTGAGTAGGTTGTATTTTATTATGCTGCCTTCTCCTCATTCTCCTTGTGGGAGCTAGAATAGAACAGATTTCTGTGAAACCTCAACATGAAAGAGAACCTGAAGGTAAGGCATGGTCACAACATCAGTGTGAAAGCTACACTAATGATCTTTATTGCTTATCAAGTGAAAACATAGGCTAAACTCTTCTTGTCAGTCTTTATTTTAAAAATATGATGTGGAAAACTTTTGAATTGTTGCTCCTCGTTATGCCAAAGACAAATAGTCTTTAACAATTTGCCATGAATAAGGCCTGAATTGTAAATTGTAATTTTTCAGGTGAGGAAAAGACATCAAGAGATGAAGCTACAGAATCCCCGGAAAATCAAATAACACCATTGTTTGTATAGCGTATCAGAATAGAAAAACAAGTATGCTAAACTTAAAAAGATAAACTTTCATTATCTGTCCAGTGAGGAATCATAGTGATAAGAATCAAAAGAACTTGAGAATATACAAACTAACTGATTATATTAAGGCCATGGCAAATTGAGGTTGTATATCCCAGACATCACCCAATACGTAAGATTTGCTGGAATTGTAGGCATCTCCCTGATTTAAAAAGACAACCCAAATACCAATGTCTGTACTTAAAGCAGACCTACATTTTACTTTCTGTTACTGCGCAACATTGGTAAATACTTTTCACTGTTCTACACGGTAAAAGCAAAATGTTTTTTATTCCTTTTAAAATGCATTAGGTCTGGAAATTATGCTTTTGCATTTGTTCTCTTTTATTTTTAGTGTCTTAAGTGAATTAATATTTTTCAGGACGAGTTGATGCTTTTACGTCAAAGCTTATTATGCTAGAAAAGATTTCTCCAGAAATTTTAAGAGAAAAACTTGGATTGATTAAGTGAGTATTTTTAGTAGGCTTTTTAGCAATGAATTCGAAACACTAACAAGCCTTGCAAGTTACTACTTTCTTCTTTTCTTTTTTGCAGGCCTGCAAATTCATTAAATATCCTTCATCACATTTTGAAGAAAGTGTCTGAGTAAGTGCTCCGTTCTAGTTCACTGTATTTATTTGCAACATTATCCAGCTCATCCTCTTTCTTCTGTAGAATGCTTGTCTACTCTTTGATTTTTATTTCTTCAGATACATGAAATAGTTTACAGATTCTTTTAGGTCTAGCATAGCATAATGCAGTACTGTGTAAAAAATGTGCTTAGGATTACAGGTTTTGTCTAAATGATGCAAAAGAATAAGAACTTGATTTCTGTGAAGTACTTACTCAAAAGAGGAGACTGGATGCTTCTGAGCTGATTGAACATTTCACAAGAGTGAGTTGTAATATTATCTATGTAGGCTGATATTTCACATTTGGACTTCTGGTTTGTGTTAGTCTTTTTGCTTAATCTGTAGAAATAATACTGTTTCTGTTCCCTTCTGCTTAGCTTGACTTAAAAGAGCATACGTCTTCCTCTGCACAACATTTCAACCTTTCTCTTGCTCCTTCCTTTTATTTAGCTACTTCAAGGCTTTCCGTCTGCAAGTGTCTTCTAATTTTTTTGTGAAACAAGTTTCTTGCCCTGTATGTGAAGCCTCTTAATTCAAGTTACAGAAGAGTTTTCCTGCACTTCATAATTTCTGTAGCTTCGTGTTTTGTGGCCAAGATTTTTGCTATGGGCAGTTGGTTGACATTTATCGTCCTGAAAGCCTGTTTAATCCTGCATGTATTTAAAGCATGTCTCTTCTTTGTGTCTGTGTCTATATATGCATTATGCTTTGTAAGGCACTGGTTAAAGAGCTATAGTTTGCCAAATATGGATAGTTTTCAGTGTATGCCTAAATGTTTTGTTCAATATGATGACAATCTGTAAATAGATAAATTAATACATTATGAATACATTATAAACATGTGACTTAGCGTGTGTTTATCAGTACAGTTTAATTCATGCTTTTTTGTCCATAGTCTTTTTATAAAACAGGGACTGATAACTAAATATCAAAAGATGTTTTGCTTTTGCATTAGGAACTCAGTAGTGATCCTGATCAAATGAAACAAAACAATCTAATATTTTTCATTTTGAACTTTTATCTTTTTAGTTTGCAGGAGGGCTCTTACTTATTAACTCACGCTGCAGGAGATTCATCAGTTGCAATCTACAAGAGTTCTCTTGACAAGACAACAAGAGCATCGTATAATTTACATAAAGCTCATTGTGATCTGCCTACTGTACCTGCTACTCTTTCAGTCCCATGGGTGCCACTAGATCCCAGCCTCCCTTTGCCCTATCACATAAGTCATGGAAGAGTTCCATGTACTTTTCCACCTGCACCCCAGGAAGCCATGTGGAAACAGAAGGTCAGTATCACACTTGATGGAAAAGCAGGTTAGCAGTTTTGAACTTATCTATTTCAGTCCCTTGGATATATAGCTAGTATATTTATCTGTCATCTTTGGGAGTCAGAGAGATCCTTTCGAGTTCTGGATCCACTACCAAGAATAGCAATGCCTTTTTCCTGAAAAAAAATTTCAGGTGAGATTCATCTCACCTAGTTTTAAGCATTACAGTACGGAAAAACGACATTTAAGCTCATTGTGCTATTAACAGAGGGAAATGGAATATTTTGTAAGATGCATCAGGGTGGGCCTCTTAAATAGATTATAGGGCTCGTGGTGTAGAGTTGTCATTTTCTCTCTAATGACTACAGGAGTAAAGGTGATTAGCACTGCTGTAGACAGGTAAAATCAGGTAAGGTGAATTCTACTGTCAGAGTCTATTCCATTGAGCTCTTATTGCTGTTCACTGTGTTACGTTAAGTGTTGAGGGGTTTTTTAAAAATACACATCCCCCCATTTGATGGCAAAATTCTTTCAAAATGAAGTTTTGCATCTTTAATGAGACCTAATAATACTTTCGGAGAGCAAAAAGAATGTAGCATTTGGCTTAATTAAAAGCTTTGTTATTTACGGGCTTGCTATACAGCTGAAACAGATATATTATTTGCATTTATAAGGATTTTCTGATTTTGCCTCTGTGATGGTGCTTTTTGTTGATGTACTTTTTCTTCAAATAATTTCAGCAAGGACCTTTTAACCTGTTTTCCTGTTTTATCAATCCCACCTTCAGCTCCATTTGTCCCTCTGTCTTTCCCCCGATCTCAAAATCTTGAACTTGTTGGGCTATATCAGCAGAAACTGACATATCTTGGAGGCCAAAGATAGTAAATTCTAACCGTCTTGGTGAAAATAAGTAGCCAGGTACAGGGGAGAAATCCAGATTAGTGCTTCCTCTGTGCAGATCACCATGAGTGCTCAGCTGTTACTATTTCATACCCAAAATCTCTTGCAGACAAGAGGTTGCTAGCAGATCAACCACAGAAAAAAAATACGGCAGAGCTTTTACATTACTCGGTGTGGGATAATTGGATGGCCAGACAGAAAACCAAACGACATTACTCTTTCCTCAGTCCCCTCACACTGCTCTTTGAAATCTTTCATGTCTCAATGTCTTGATTCCTGATTTCAGTGGCTAGGGTGGAGGATCTTGCATCTGGTCTTGGTTGTTTGTCATTTTAAATGAAGCTCATGCAGGGATAACAGTGGTTCTTTGTGGCAAAAATAAGGTTTCCTTTTGGCCCTCTGAAGTGTCTTAGCACTGTTGGGCAAACTGCCTTTGATCTGTCTCTGGTTGCTCTGCAACTTTGAGGAAAGTTTCATTGCAATTCAGGTGGCTTCCCTGACATACAGGAACTTAAATTCTCATTGGTGTGCTGTTCCCTATACAGAGAAACATTTTTAATAATATATATGCAATGCTGTTTCTAAAATAAGAGTAGTATCTTGTTTTGTATAGAGGCACGTATACTTTGTCTAAAGGGATGGAAGCACCTTTATGTAGGAAAGCAGAATTCCTAGGTCTCAGACGTAAATACAAAATTGTGTGGATAGCTTACTGCTTTTTACTGAAAATGATCGACCTTACTCAGCATTTATATTCTGCATTTCTTCAGAGTGCAGTTATATCTAAAGAAATAAAATGTTTTAGCTGTTTGAATGTGATCTTCCTTCCAGACGTCATTAGGATAAGTGAAAATTAATATAGTCTAGAAGTCGCTAACATCTGGGTTTTGTTGCTGTTGTTTTTAAAACAGAATATAGTTTATTATGAGAAGAAGAATTAATTGTCTGCATCTTAAGAAATTTTTGATAGAAATGTTGTGGAAATTTTTTAGGAATCCAGCCTTCTTTGTAATTTATGCCACTGAGTAAGTGATGCATATCACGCTTTGGAAATTTCCCAAAGACCCCACCCTCTAGCTCTACTAGAGGTAGTACGACGCTTTAAAAGTAAGATCATTTTCAAGTGTTATTTTTCTTCAGCATCGGTTTAGTCATTTGTGTAAAAGCCAGGTGCTAACTTTGCCTCGCTTAGTGGACTGTGGGATGCTTTTCAGGCCCAGTTATATGTTTTGACCACATCCTGACTTCAGATGAGGGCAAAATAGAGTTGTGCATCCGTTCCGAATTACCTCATGCACTTTGGTTCCTGCCAGAAGGAAATCCAGGCTCGTAGGCAAGAAAGAGGCAGGATTGGTCGGATCCCACTGGTGACAGGAAGAGCAGCTGTGCCTGTCACCCGGTCCAGATGTGGCCTCTGAGTCTGGCTGGAATGACAAGAAGTAGAAGGCAGTTCTCTGAAGGTGTAGTTGTGTGTGTTTGCGCTTGCTACAGATTTAAGATTATTAATTTGAGTTTTTGGGTTTTTTGCATTCTCTCCCGGTATGTGCCTAGACGACTGGGGCGAAAGGACAATTGGACACACCCTATGAGGGAAAGTCAGTATCTGTGGAAACAAAGGGCAGTCCAGCTAAGCGGGTTAGAAATGAAGGTGGGGCTACCAAGAAGCTGAAGAAGAATTACTGCAAACAAAGAATGATGAAGAAAAAATGGAAAATGAAGTACAACAAAATGCAGCTGAAGTAGAAATGGGTGAATCGTGCTGTGATGTGTATGGCCTGGAGAAGGACAAGAGGAAACAAAAAATCTGAGGCTTTCTTGCAGCTCCGAAGGAGCTAGAAGCCAGCAGGGCAAATGGCATAGCTGGGACACGCTATAAACCCTTAACCCTTTTTTACCTCAGTGGACACCTTTCAAGTGAAAATCTCTAATTCAGTCAGAGGAAAAAAGAGCAAGTGTCTGCAGCTGAGGTTAGGGGACAAAAGTATCTCCTGTTGGTCTCACGATTTTTGTAGAAAAAGGCGGCTTGAAGAATGAAGCAGTGGTCGACAGCAATACCTGATTCCACAAAACAACAAGAAAAATAACTTCTCAGCTTTCTTAATTCTTCCAGAATCACTACAGATTTTTACTCTGACATAATTTAAAATTATATTTTACTTTGTGTAATGTACATAAGGGGAACAGCTTGTATTTAATTACTTCATCCTTTTAACACACAGTGTCTACCAGTTTTTAAATTACTTATAAAAACACATTTTCGTTTTAGGATGGTGTAACAAATGAGGTTTAGATAGCAAAAGCTGTGTTTATTTGAATAGCATGTGCCATAAATTTGTACTAGGAAACTTAAGAGTACAGCTAAACAGTTAAAATAGTTTTTGTTTGAAATTTAGAGCCAAACTGACAGAGTGAAGTTAGGAAAAGAGAATGCTTACTATCTATCAAAAGGCCAAGCAATATGATGACATGCAGTTTCCTAGTAAAGATGAGTTGTGTGGGAAAATTAAAGTTGTTTTAAATGTTAGTATATAAACACATTGTGAGTATATAAATGCATTTCTCTGCGTTACAGCTGTTTTATGGTACGTACTTGGAGTTTCATTAAACAATTTCAACAGAAAAAATTATTGAAATTGAGGCTTGAAAATTATATTCTCTATCATTGCTTTTGGTTTGTGTTTTCTGGATTTCTGCCTGTATTTTCCTTTATTAAGAGTATTGTTTTTAGAAGAACACATGAATTCTTGAAAACTACAAGAATGAGTCCAATAAATTCTTTCCCGTTTTTGCCTTTTAACCAACATGAACAACTTTTAAAGTGAGAGAGACTATTTTCGTTTGAGTGATGTTCTGAAGAGCTGTTTGTATGTGTGCTTAAACTGCGAACACAAAAAACAAAAGCCTTAAAGATGTTCTTCCAGGTATTTCATTGGGACTAAGGGAGTTACCAAGTACACACATCTGATGAGCCATTCTGCTCGCTGGGACTTGACACATTTTAATGTTATGAAAGTAAAAATAAAATATTTAAATTGTTTTAGTGGGGTATACCTGTTATAAAATCATTAAGGCAGTCTTTTTTAAAGCAGGCTTAAACATTGAATATATATTAAAAACGGTTCTTTGTGAAATACAAAGCATTTTCTGATTTTTTTTCCCCCGCTCTTAGATTTACTTATAGTGTTACTCAGTTTATTCTTTTTGTGGCCACTGCAGCTTTTAGCTGCAGTGATACGCTAATAACAAGCTGAACTGGATTAGAGCTGTTTGCAAATTACAAGTAGTTCTGATTCAAAATGCTAAATGCACTTACTGACCTCTCATAATAGGAATATTTTAGCTGTGAGTCATTTTTGCCAGATAACTAACTCTGTGTGGGGATTCAAAGCAGTTTTCAGTTTGTACATACAAAAAGTTTTGCCAAACTTGTGTGGAATTTAGTTTCTCAATGCAGTTTCATGTGTTAGAAATGTATGGTCTGTTTGCCTGTGTATACATACATAGATGTCTAAAAGACTTGTATCTTTCTCTTATTGGTATACTGTTATACTACCCTAGAATGCTACTAATGTTGGTATACTAATTGCAGGTTTTTATCTGTTTAGAATAGGCAGGGAATCCGGAGTTTGTATGCAACACATGGTGTGGCTTTTTAAGTCACAGTTACGTCTTATTTGATTGTTCTCTTTCGGATTAAGTGGGACTGAGGTAATTTGCTCCTAAGGTGAGTTAATTGTTTGAAAGACTCCAGTTTTGTTCATGTATTACAGGCGGGAATTCCAAAGTATACTTCATTTATACTTGCATCTAAAACAAAATTATATTTAAAGGGGTTTGATAAAAGGAGAAGGGGAAAGTGATAGCATGTTTATTTTGGGCAGTAACATCAGAAATTTGAAACAAAGAAAATGTCTAAACAAAATAATTGGTAAAAAAGATTTCAGTAAAGCCAGAAAACATGCTGGATACGAGTTGCTGGATCGCTGGTTCTATATAGACTGCTCCTGAAGGGACAATCGCCTGCAGAGGAGAAGGAAGGAATACAGGGGAGCGTGACTGTTGTGATGCCACCAAGGTATAAATTCCTAAATATAAACCAGATTGTAAAGCTCTTGGAAGCAGGAAACTACAGCTGAAGGAGAGTGAGTGGGCCTGGATCTTGCCCTCCAGGTAACTGTTGCTAACTAATACTCATCTTTTTGATGTCCTCAACCCACTGGGTTTAGGAAAAAAATTCTACAGATCTCACAATCCTGTCCTGTAATTTCAGTCTTAAACTCTGTGTTTGGAATGGATGGTGTGTGTTTATGGTGCAATTTATATGGCTTGTTTTTTAATGTAATTGCTACTTTTTGCCACTGTGTATTGTAAAAGTATCTTTTGCATATGCATCTGGAGTGCGTGGTTAGATATAACTTACCCAGTCTAAGAAGCTTCTGGTTATATTTGTCCCTCATTAGACTTTTTTTCATTATGTATATTTATCTGGTAGTAAAGGGCGATGTTCTATCCTGTCTTTCAGAACAGGAAGCTCTAAGTGCTGGAGAATTGGTCAAATTGATTTTCACAGGGATCTCTGTATTCAGTTCTCTCGCACCTTCCCAGTGCGGATGTGTGTAGTCCAGTGCTAATGGAGCAGCCTCATTCTGGGAGCAGGACTTTATTTCATGCAATTCTTGTTGGCCCAATCATGTAATCTGTCCAAGTCTCTCAACAGTGGCTCATCTGTCCGCTCTAACTACCCCTTCTCCACATGAAGTGTCACCTACAAGCTTGGTGAAAATTGATTCCGTCATGTTATCCAGATGACTTGTAAGAACACTGAGTAGTACCAGACCCAGTATCAGCCGCTGAGAAGCTCTGTTCATGACCAACTCGACTGCTAGTTCAGCTTTGAGCTGCTAACCACTTCACTAAAAATGGAAGAAACCCTGTGAGATCATAAGGGTTTCCATGCTGTATTAGATCACTGATGTTAAGTCGAGTTCTCTCCGTTCACTGGTGTTTGTTGTGAGATTGATAGGTCTGTGTCACGTTCAGGTAGTTTGAAGTTAGTTTTGGAGGACTAGAGGGGGAATTCTTATCTGGCATTTGAGGTTACTCGTTGACATAGATGCAAAACCGTGGAACTTTATCAGTTCTTTCTATTAGCGTGAATAACAGCAATAGGTTATGGGTTGTGAAATCTGTTTTTTATTTATGCAGTAATAAGTATTTCCAAACTTAATTTGCACTATGCGTTAATGAATCACTTGCAAACTGCTTTCATTCCCATATGTGACTGGCTAAACCTCTTCACCTTCTCTGTTTAACTGCAAAACCTTTTAGGGATACAGCAGACACTGTCTAAAATATGTTAGGAATAGATTTACTGTGGTTTTTTCTCTGTCATCTAATGTAGCCAAGCAGCTGGAAGCACAGAGAGCTGGGACCAAGTGACCAGACACCCATTCCTGTGCTGGCAGGTGGGAGCTGATGACAACAAGTGACTGTCCAGCCACACGCAGTGAAGTTCAGTAGCAGACACTGAATCGTTGGAAGAGGTACTTCTTTTGCTTAGGATTTGCTTGCCCTATATTTTAAATAGCAGCTTGTCTGCAAAGGAATATAAAAATCAGTTCAGATGTGGTCTTTCAGAATGTTTAGTGCAGCACTCCATTTAAGCTGCTTTTAGTTCTACTAGTAGAAGGAATTGGAACATTTTCTGTCCCTCTGTCTAAGTCTGACTGGATGTATAACTTTCTCTGAGAAGTTGCATAACTAAGCTCCTTCTTTCTCAACAAAATAGTGTCTTTCTTACAAGTGCGGGTACACCCCTTCCCAGAAGCACTGTCATTTAGTTGCTGTTCAATTGTAATTTTCTGCAAGGATTCTCAAGTATTGTTTGCAAGTTCAAATTCCGTTACTCTATGCCGAAATTATTACATTCAAATGTTCTCGAAGATGCATTGCCGTATTATATATCCCAAATTAAATTTCCTTCTCAATTCTAGGAAGCAACTTTGGTGGCCAGGTGACAGTGTTTTTAGGCAGAGAGCATTTGAATTACGCCCTAGCTAGCTTGTAGGTGGAGGATTATCATTGTCAAAAAGCTGATCCCAGCCGTTCTGAGCCTTATGAAGGTCTTCTGTAGATAATCTCAAGGCTGCTTTCACTTATGGCTATGCCTTGAAGGCAAGACAGTCCCCATCTAGTTGTAAGACTGAGAAGACAGAGCCCAGCGACGTATTCCCTGATTCTTTGAATGAAATATAGCAGCCACAACATTCTGTTTATTCACAGCATGTTTTTACAAGTGTACATTTCCTATTTTTGATTGCACTGTTAGAGGAAAACCATTTGTTTATTCTCCCAATGGGCAATGTCCTTGTTCAGAAGAGCTAAAAGGAAAAGTATACTAATATTGTTAACCAAAGCTATATAATCCAATCAGCCAAGCCAGCTTCCTTCAGCTTGATGGTGGTAGTTCACATTACAGTTTTGCAGATTTATTTAGAGACAGCTTTTCCAAGAGATGCATAAATATATCTCAGTTTCACTAAAACTTACTTACAGGTACTTAGCACGTGTGCATGAGATTCCTGTGTTGTAATGCAATATGAATGGCAAGGAATGTGACATTACCTGCCTGTGCCTCAACAATAAGCACGTACCTCATCAGTGCCTCTCATGTCTTAGTTGCTGTCAAATGAACGTAATTTATGAAGAAAGAAAAAGAGCAAGTTCTACATGCCAGATATTGTCAGAATTCTTTGCACAAAGGTAATGATTCTGACTCTAGAGTTCTAAAACAGTTGTGAGTTTTAATAAACCTTGATGTACTTCTGAGAGCCCTTTTAGTGTTTCAGGGGTGTTTCAAGCCTTTTGATACTCAAGGACATGTGACTTGGATTGTATTTTTGAAATTTTTACCTTGAAGTGAGAGCTATAGACTCCCCTTTCCTTCCCCACTACTGCCTTTTTTGGGGAATTCCAAATTCTGGCATCATTACAGATTATTTAGGAACTAATGCCTTTAGAGGAACAGCAAACATGAGATTTTCATACTGGTAATGTGTAAATGCTGTCAGTTGTTTGCTAGCAATGACCTGTATGAGCACCATGGGAATCATTAAATTTGTATGTTTACGTAGAAAAAGAGCTAACAAAACAGTATCAAGGATGATAAAGTGATGCCAAATGAAAACTATCTATTCCCTATCTATCCCTATCTATTCTATATGCACTAAGGGTGTTCCTGGGGAGATCACAATGATACAACTCCCTGTCCTCAGCACAAATATAGTTAGAAAGTTTGGGCATTTCCTTATAAAGACTTTTTGTGATCTCATAGTGAACTTCCAGAGTTTATACACAGGTTTATACGCAGGTATCCTTAGATGATCGACTGTGAAAACAAGAAAAATAGACAAAATTTTGACCAGTCTAGCGCTTTTCCAGACCTGAATCTGAAGTAAAAAGTGGCAAACTCTGTACATCTGGGCCTAGAACCAGTTGTTGGGAGCAGTTATTCTCAATTGGAGTTTACCTTTCTGTTTCTAGGTTAATTTTCTTACTTGAGGATACCTGAGGCCCTGGCTGTTTTCCCAGACGCATCTAACGGAAAGCCTTGCCCGTGACTGTTAATGTTGCCTCCCCTAAGGTTTGCGGCTACCACAGCCACTGCTGTAGTGCATTCACGCTGTGGTTTTAAAGGAATGATGCAGCATATCTGGCCTCACTGAGATGCCCTAGCTCTTCTCCCATCAGTTCTCCCTTGTGCTACACTTTTAGTGTAGAAAGAACAACATAAGGATTGTCTGTAAATAAATTTGTAAATACCCATGTTAATAATCAATGTAGCCAGATTCACTCTGGGATCAATGCTTCTAGTGTATTTTTCCAAAACTATTTAAAAGCATCTATGAATAAAATGAGACTATTTATTTAGAACTTCATTTCGTCACTGAAAGCCAGATTTTGAGTAATGTTGCAGCCTTGAAAATAACTCGTCTGTTCATGGCTGTCACCTTAATGCAGGAGTTAACATTTGTTTATCTCATAGTTGAGAGAACAGCATGAGTGCCATCCTGTGCCAGGCCTGCTGCAATTGATGTTCCACTCAATTCAAAAGCTCCACCTACCAAATCATTGCGCAAACAATTCAAAATAAAAAACCAGGAAGAATGCAAAAAAATTCCTACTGAAACAAGTCACTCGTCGGTCTGTCTAGTGTGGGCTATACTGCCTGGCAGACTAAGAACTTCAACAAATATTTTAATAATTTGGTTAAATTTGAGCTTAAAAAAGAGGGAAGGAAGTAGCTGTCGGAACCCTGTTGCTTCTTGTCCCCTCTGCTGAGCAGGTCACGTAGCCACGTTAAAAGCTACCTCCGAAGTCAAAACCCATTTGTTTCCGAACCATGTAGTTGACACATCCGGTACTGCAGTTGTGCAGTTCTGTTCCCTTGATTGACAGGAGGACAGTAGCCTCATGCAACTCTGGATATTCTTTGTTAATAGCAAGAGAAATAAAATGGAAAGGAGATATAATTACTGCATA
Organism: Chionis minor; assembly: GCA_013398295.1. Lineage (NCBI taxonomy): Eukaryota > Metazoa > Chordata > Aves > Charadriiformes > Chionidae > Chionis > Chionis minor. The sequence goes on from VZSF01010886.1 coordinate 1,581,764, forward strand.
GCTGCACGTGCTACTTTGAACAGATTTTATAGTAGTTTCCAAAGTAACAACTGCTCATGCTATGGTTGAAATTCTTTGGCTTATTTGTGGGTAACCTTAGCAGAATGCACAGTGAGATTGATTAAGTGGGCTTCTTTAATCCAAAAGCAGTGTGTTTAGGTTGAGAAACTTGGAAAGAATACTGTACTGGCACTGTCATTTTCTCTGGAGAAAAAGAAACTTGTGGGTCAATAGACTTGTCACTAGAGCCTTTTTTTTTTTTCTTTTTTTTTTTTCCTTTTTTTTTTTTTTTTTAAATAACAAGCAGTGAATTTGTATGCGAGTGCATGAATAAATAAGTTTGTTTCCTGTCTTCTCTAGGGAAGATACTTCACAGAACATCATATTTATCAAAAGAATGCGTTATCTTCCATTTATAGGTTTTCTACCAGCCCAAATAGCTAAGCTGAGAAGATAAAATATTGTACACGTTTCTTTGGCTTTTAAATGTCTGTGGGTTCATGCTACTCTGTGTGTGTGTGTGTATGCATGTGTGTTGTGGTTTCATCTCGGCTGGAACTGGGACCATGCAGCTCTTCACTCACTCCCCCACTCATCGTCCCCAAAAGCAGGGTAGGGAGAAGAGGGAGAAAAAGGAAAAAAACCTTCTGGGTTGAGTTAAAGACAGTTTGACAGAACAGTAATGGAAGAGGAAATAATAATAATGGTTAAAGAATATACCAAATAAGTGATGCAATACAATTGCTCACCACCCGATGATCAGTTGCCCAACCCATCCCGAGTAATGATCGCAGATTCCTGCCCCACGGCCAACTCCCGTTTATATACCGACTATGACGTCTATGCAATATTCCTTTGGCCAGCTTNGTGGTTTCATCTCGGCTGGAACTGGGACCATGCAGCTCTTCACTCACTCCCCCACTCATCGTCCCCAAAAGCAGGGTAGGGAGAAGAGGGAGAAAAAGGAAAAAAACCTTCTGGGTTGAGTTAAAGACAGTTTGACAGAACAGTAATGGAAGAGGAAATAATAATAATGGTTAAAGAATATACCAAATAAGTGATGCAATACAATTGCTCACCACCCGATGATCAGTTGCCCAACCCATCCCGAGTAATGATCGCAGATTCCTGCCCCACGGCCAACTCCCGTTTATATACCGACTATGACGTCTATGCAATATTCCTTTGGCCAGCTTGGCCTGTCTATGCACCCTCTCAACTTCTATGGGAAGCTGAAAAAGTCCTTGACTTAATATAAGCATTACTTAGCAACAACTAAACCAGTATGTGTTATCAACATTATTCTCATACTAAATCCAAAACACGGCAGCTACTAGGAAGAAAATTAACTTTATCCCAGCTGAAACCAGGACAATGTGTCAGTCTGTGGCTTAAACTTTGGGTTCTAGCCTTTTATACTAGCAAAACCCTCCTGAAGTGTCTCTTTGGTACAGCCTCTGTCTCCACAGGAAGGACCACAGCTGTCTGTCTGTCCATGTCTGTTCTTGTTGATCAGTCAGCTTTGCTTCCACTCTTTTCTGCTGTTTTGAACTCAGTTATTCCATACACACTGCGATGGCTGCTTGTTATTGTGTTAATGACTTCCTGGATGATAGTAGCATTAGAAAAATAAACCTTAGTGTTGAGGACCTGTTTGAAAATTATCTGCGTTGTGCTGTTATGACAGCCTTTTGTTTCGTCTCCTTCAAGGTTAAAGATCTGTTCCCTGTGTGAGTACTAGCTACCAGCACACAGCAGTGAAAGTTAGCCGGCTGCACTTGAAGTGTTTACTAAAGGCTTATTTGAAAGCAAACATTAATGAAAATGTTAAGTATTACATGTATCCTTCATGCTAAAACAACAGGCTTTTAATATATTTTTCTGATTCGTTAAAGGAAGAGATCGCTGTTTTTAGAATTCAGACATGTGCTTCTGACCTGGAAAAGCAAGTCTTAGCCTGCCTGGCAGAAAAGAATCTCTTCGTAACAGCCATTCCCTTTCACTCAGTCAACTGCTTTTTTGAAGTTTCTTTGCCTTAAATTTTATCTAAAGCTCTAAGATGCCACTTGAAAGGGCAAAAAAAGACATCAGTGTAGACAGTCATATTTAATCAAGAATTTGTGACATTGCTTTGTGTTGCAAGCCATCATTTGTTCCCCAGCTAGTACCTCAGCTGAGCATAATTAGATAATGAGGTTCAGATCATGTAAAAACTTATTCAAAACCCTAAGTGTTTTATGTTATTTTGTGCTGAAACAGGGTTGGTATGCTTTAAAACAAACCACAAAAAACTTTCCTGATATTTCACAGAATCATTGGGGTTTTTTTAATTGAAATTTTGCAGCTATGTTCCAGATTGCTGCAGTAATAGTATGCTGATTTCTGTCAGTGAGCTTCAATCTGTAAGTGATTTTTTCAATTCATTTTTATGGGACATTTCAGAGGTGACATGGTGTTAAATAAAAAGGAGGGACTTGCAGTATGCAGTTACCAGCCTGCAGATTTGCCATAGGAACCTGTTGCTTAAGGCTTTTAGAGTAAATTTAGATGGTGGTTAATTAGATTCATTGAAATTTTCAGAATTTTCCCCAAGATTCTCAGGGACACATTGAAGGTGTGACAGCCTCCTCTGTACTTTGGCAGAGGGCAGGAGATTAATCCAAACCACGGAACTGTTTGTGTTCTGAGTCACTAAAGTGGAAAAAGCACATAATGATGGGAAACAATGAAGCAGAACAGACTTGGCCTTACATGAAACCTTTTAATACTATTCCTACGAAAAATTCCCTGAGGACTTTTGGCAGCTTCCATCTTTTATAGCCATTTCTGTCCTTTGGCAAGACAGACCACACTCTGTAGTGATTATTCATGCTGGTCTGTCCTGGATGATGTCAGGGGTTCCTGCGTGCCCTGGTAATATTTCCTACAGTGTTTTCCAGTGTGGTGGCAGTCTGGGAAACATTATTGTGGAGCTGGCAGCTGTGATCGTTTTAAGCACTGTGTCATCTAAATGGGTTCAGTCTCTCTTAATGCTGTAATATATATTACTCTGCTTATGCTAGCAGCATTGTGCTGATATTGCTGGGAAAGCCGAACTCCTCGTAGTGGTTTTGAGATGTGTCTTTTTAACCTGTTAATGTATATAGGACCAAAGACAGTATGATACCTGGATTCAGATGGAATTGCAACTCTCCAACCCTAAGTAGATTAAACTGTGCTTGAAGGTATTAGTGATAACCTGAGAACAGAAAGTAAAGTTACCTTCTTTAATGGCTGAATATGCTTTACAGCCCTTGTTTTATCTCAGATTGCGAGATCTTGGGATAAGAAGGAAGCTGGCTGTCGACCAGGGCATCAGGAAGTCCCCAATGCACTGAAGAAATTCACTGAAACACGGTTACACACACAGTGACTGTTTGTATATCCTGCAACTACTCCATTCAGTGTAAAGACGCTGACTGTATTCATGCCACCAATGCTGGTACTAAGAATTTGGCAAGTGTGTTTAGTTTCTGTTTATGTGTGTATCTAGGCGACATCTCCTAGTCACACACTGGATGATTACTTCTGTGAGGCATACTGAAAAACCAAAAAGCTAGTGATTCATGTTTTACTTTAGAAATCCAGCTGAACTCCAGATACTTGACAGTCGTGATGAATGTATGCCAGAGGAGTTACATTGTGTACCAAAGAATGGAAAAGTATCTGAATTGCTGGGTTACCATTTGCTCATGATGCATATTCCTCGCTGAATCTCTGTGTCGCTTGAGTTATCTATGCCCTTTGCCTTACTGCAGTTAGCACACCAAGCAGAAGGGAAGAGGATGCAATAGCCTGGACTGAGTCATGAGGGAAACAAGCCTACTGCACCTTTGAAGTTGCTGGCCCATGTTGTTACCTGTGTCAGCTAGATGAGAGTAACAAAGGATCTTGCTTCCTTCTGAGCACTTCAGCAGAGCATAGAAGATGCCATGTTGTTTTCTGTTAACAGTGGATTACCAGTGGAATGGGATTCCACCATGGTGACTCAAACTTTACGGTTTTTGGCAATTGGTAGTGACTTTCATTAGGCTGTGTATGTGCCCTGAGACAGCTTTCTTGATTATTAGCTTTTGTGCGTAGTTAAAGGAGTTTCTGACAAGTGCTGTAACTATAGTCTTAGCTAATATCTTGCTTTGTTACTCCCTTGTCTTGATTCAAATCCCAAGTCACCCAGGCATCTGATTCTTTGCAGAGGCAAGCTCCTTGTGCCCATAGGCTTAGAGTGAAAGGATCCCCTGAGATAGTGAGATAAAAAGGATGAGGATGATGGTGTTATTTGCACTGGTGATGAAGAAAATCTTTGAAAAGAAATCAGAGTTCAAATTAAAGTTATGGTCAGACATGCATGAAAGTGTCAGGAGGAATACTGAACAGCAGACAATTTAGTTTGCAAATACAGAGTCGGGAAGTAGGTGAAGACGAATCCAGTGATAAAACAGTATCAGGATATAAGAGGAGACTTTTGGAAGTCGCATGCGAGATGCAGCCAGCTGGTGGGGGAGAGAGAGGTAGATGTTTAACTAGCCATGAAGAGTATTTGTGTCAGGTTCTAATGTGACCTGTGAAATGTTTTGAGATTCTGCATGGGACATAGCACCTGTCATGTCTTTGTCATTTAAAATGATCACTAACACATATCCTTTAAATAACGTTACATCAGTTTTCATGTAATGCTGACTTTGTATGAAACAGATTAAGATAAACTGGAAACAGTTTGATGAATCTAATTTATTCCTGTATGTTGAAGTAATTTATGCTGTTCAGCATTTTCTTTAGCAGATGCAATACTTAGTCTTTGCCCTGAAGAGTTAACAGTTGAAAGACAGGACCTGTTCAGTGAGAAGGCAGCAATCTAAGATCACACAGCAAACTATAACACTGCGAAGCAGACAATCCAGGTGTCCAGTTCCTAGCCAGGATATCCTATTCATAAGCATACTCCCTCTCTGTACCCAGACTGAACTAGCAAATGCCACCTACCTTACCTATTATGGTGCTTCATTTGGAAAACACACATGTAACAAAATACTAGCAATCTGGCTAACGCACAGGATCATTCCAGAGATAAATCTGGGGCTTTGAAAGGGATTATTTCAAGTAAATGAAATTCTGCATGGGGAATAACATTTGTGCGGGAATGTGCATGTAGCGTAGGAATGAGATTGCACAGAATAGAATTGATCCGAGGGCTTAGGTTGTTAGGTGGAGCACCTAATAAGATGTCTGGTTCTCTGGTATTGTATTAGATAAAAGATGGCATTGGTATTCTGGTATTCCATCTATTTTTCAAAAACATACATTGGAATTACAGTTCTGTAAGATTTAGGGTAAATCAGTATGGATGCTAATGAAAAACATTGCATTTCCACCCCCTAAAAAACCCAACCAACAAGCCCAAAACAACACTTCCCGTGTTTGGATTTTTATTAATGCAGTCTAGGTGTGCTTTCAGGAGTCCTTCCTCCTTTCTTCCATAGCTAAAGACATAATAACTTGCCAAGTTGTTATCCTGAGAACCAACTAGCATAACTTCTAAGTTATGCTTAACTTTCTCTGTAACCCATAATTACTCTAAGTGCTGATAACAAATCTATGTGTATTTGTATCATGGCAGTTCCCAAATTAGACCAAATAATCAAGGTGCTAAAATAACACCCAGAGGTCTGCCTGATCCATATGTTAATCAGAATGGAATTTATATTACCCTCTTGCAACATAACACATTCAGGGAAGCAACACTGTACATAGAGGCTTGGCGACACCTAAACCAGAAAGTCCTTTGTCCTGATCCCCCCACTTTACTTTTTCCTAATCAAGACAGAAGTTTAAGTAGGCAATACATGTGGACAGAATTGTGGTCTTCATACCTCCAGTGTTAACACATCTTTGATTCTTTGTAGACAGCATACTGAAAGACTATGAGCGTCTGTGTGGATGAAGGAGCCAAACAATCGGGTACAGAAGTGAGGAAAAAAAACTATTGAGAACTGGAGTGACCCCTCACGCACTAATGTTATTGCAAAGACAAAGTTTGGGTCAGAGGGGAACTTAAATATTCAAGTTAAGGACATAAAGCTTCTAGTAGTAAAACGTAAGAAGAAGATAATGACAAGAAAAACCCAAGGTGGTGAGGTGGAAGACAATGGTACATTGAATTGCAAGAGAGAGGGGGGAAAAAAGATGAAATTAATATCAAATATTAAGCAGTAACAAAGCAATGGGAGAGTTAGCACTGGTAATGTCACTAACTCTGAGAGGATGGAATAAATGGAGCTACAGTGTGTCCACAGAGTATAGGATGAACCACGGTCACAGTGAGCTGTCAGAAGGGAAGAATGAGAAGTTTGCACAACTACATTTGTTTTTCCATCCACAGGACTCTGGGGAGCTCCAGTCAACAAAAGTGCTCTCTCTTTGTTTTCTGTGGTCAGTGTGCAGGAAGCTGGAGATCACAAACAGGTAATTGCAGCTGAAGTAGTTGCTGGTTATTTGAAATATGACCCTCTATGCAGATATTTTAAGGGGGTGTGGGAGCTAGGCAATGCAAAAACAAATCGAAAACCTTTCTTGGCACTGCCTTGCTTGCAGGCTAGTTGCAGCGTGTTTCTTCCAGTAACTCATCTGTGAAGCTGGCACAGAGAGACACTGGGCTTGCGGTAAGCACAGTCGTTGTCCCAGCCTTTTATCCAGCCTAATGCTGAGGGTAGTTACTTTAATGTAGTGCTCAGGAGCAGCAGCCATGGACCAGAACCCCTTGTGACAGGTGTTGTGCAAATGCTCTAGGCTTTGGGTGAATCCTCACAAATAACCCATGTGACTTACAAGCTTCTGTCTCATTTTTTAAAGTGATTCAGGCACTTGGCTGCTGATCTCCCATTGAATTCATTTCCTTTCCCTGTTTGGCAGATAACAGAAGTCTTTCCTATTTGCACAGTCTGACTGCTGCCTTCTTCAACTCACTGGGTTTGCAGAGTTTTTTCTCAAAGGTATGAAGAATATATCATATTTCCATGGGCAGGATCACCAGCCTTGGTATTAGGGGGTGGTTGGTTGGTTTGCCAAAAGTGTTAATCTCTTTTCTGCTGTTCATACTACTTAGATTCCCCAGCTGGTACAAGTGCCTTTGATGTCAGTTGACCTACATAAGCGGAGAGCAATTGAGGGAATTCATAACATGTTTGAATATAATGTTCATATCTTCATGACTCTGAACATAGTTGCTCTTTTTTTTCCTATTGTCTTTTTTCTTTTGAAATCACTTCAGCAGTCCCTGAAGCTTGTGGAAGTGCAGAGAGGCTGCTGTCTTAAACTGAGGTGAATGTGTGATTCAGAGATTGAATAATTGATGATTACTTTGGATATTAGAGACAACATCTCTGTTCCCTTTCTGAAGCTGCTGGAGTTGCTGGAAAATGTTTTTATGCTGCAGTTAATGTGACTATAATGATAATAGTTCACTTGATATCAAAGCTTTTGCAAACTGTTCATAATGAAGATCCAGTTAGCCAAAATTAATGGTGGTATATGAGCTACTTCAAATTTTAAGAAGTATAGAGTTATTTAAAAGAGAACAATTTTCTAAGGAAATGGGAATAATAGTGTCATCGGAACAGGCAGCAGTAGGGGACTGAAAGGTAAATGGACCTTCAGTTAAGAGAATGAATGTGTGAATCTGAATTAATTCATTAATATGCGACTCAGATTTCATAAAAGAATGCAACATATATGTTGCGTGTTGGCAATACATTACATATGTGAAAGCACTTTTTTCAGCTGAGGGTGTTGTGGTTATGCTTTTCTGCTTTTGCTTTAAGAATGTTTTGACAAGAGATGGGACAGTCCCCTGAGGGACTGTGTATGCATTTGTAGGCAAATTGGCTACCTGGCTTCTGCTCAGCTGCTCATGCCCATTTAAAGCCCCTAATGAATCCTGCAGTACAGAATGGCTGTTACTTCTAGGACTGTAAGTATTTTTAATCTGTGAATCACCTTTCCAAGTTGCCAGTGGTTTTTTTTTTTTTCCTAAGAAACCTGAAAAGCAGGAGGAAATTATCTGTTTAACTGTTAATGACAGACACTGGTGGAAGTGGGATAGCCAGGAATGAATTTTTAAAGACAAGTTCGTTAATACACAGAGAAATAACCCCAGCGGCCTTGCCAAAAAGATGTGTCAAACTAATGCAATATTGGCACTGATGTTCTGTGACAAAACACTGTTCCGTGATATGCCTTTTCCTGTGGCTGTCCCCTTCACATCACTTTTGTTTATTCAGAAAAGGCTTATTAACATCATTTTCACCTTCTGCAACGACCAGTTCACCTGTCCGCTCTGTCGCCGCCATGTTTGCAGTCTACCGTAGTATTTCTTAATATTTGTCCTTTTTTGTATCTCTGACCTTGTTTCATCCCAGCAATTACTTTGTCTCTCAGCCCATGTTCTTGTGTCTCTTTTGCTCTTGCCTGCTTGTGCCACCGCTGGTTTTATGCACCTGGACAGACCTAAAACTTTTTTACCCTCTTTGTCTGCCGGAAGACATCTCTGTCTATGCCTACAGAAGAACCTTGTAGCAGGGGCAAATAGCCTTTCGCAGAATCAAAACTACTCTGTGACAGCATACTTTTGAAAGGGCTGCCTAAAAGTATGGACGTGTAAATTACAGGAATGCGTGCGTTCGGAATCGGGGAGTGCTTGTTTTTTTCTGAAGCATTTGAGTTTGGTCACCAGTGGATGACCTGTTGGGGTGAAACAGTAAGCTGAACTGATCAGACTGAAGAACTTCTTTTGCAAATACTGTTTAGCTGTATCTTGCTTTTGTTACCAGTGTAACACCTGGGCTCGAGTAATTTATTATTTTCACCAGCCAGCCTGGCAGAAGCTTTGGTCCCCCCCGCCCCCGGGGTGTGCCGTGCCTGTTGGGGTGAGCTGAGTGCCACTGAGCGGGCGGCAGGGCAGGGCTCGGCGTGCCTTGGTCTGGTGGCACTATTGCGCGGGGCAGACGTCCTGCGGCCGTCTCGCGGCCGAGGTGCGCTGGCACTTCTACGCTGAGCTCGGAGCCCCCATTGCCCAGTGCCGCTTGGTGCGAAGCGGCCTGGCTGCGGGCCGGAGGGAGCGCGGGTCGCCGCGGGCGAGCCCAGAGCAGGAGGCTGCACTTGTGGCTCGGCGGGGCGCGGGGACGTCCCGCTCCCGTCCCTGGGTGCCTGGGAATGAGGCGCCGTGCCCCGCCCGGAGCCCGAGCACCGTCCCGGCCGCGCTGCTCTGGGGAGCCCGGAGCGCGGCTGCGACAGCCTGCGGGCCCCGGACCGCGGGGGCGCCGCTTTCCTCACGCCCGAAAAGCGCCCGAGCGGGGCCGGCGGGCGAGGGCTGAGCCCCGACCCCGGCGCCTCCTCCCCCACCGCCGGGGCCCTGCGGGAGGCGGACGCGGAGGAAAAGGCCGCTCCCGCCCTGCCCCGTGCCCACCCCGTCCCTCTCCCCTTCCTGCTGCGGCACGGCGGGCGCGGCCGGGTGAGTCAGCGCCGGCCCGGGGGGGCGCGGGGCGGGGAGTGCGCGGGAGCCCGGCCCACCCGCCCGCCGCCACTCGCCGGGAGCGGGGAGGAGGAGGAG
>VZSF01010886.1:1591781-1775269 GCA_013398295.1 Chionis minor
GCTGGCCGGGGCGGGAGAGGAGCCCTTGCGCGGGCAGCGCTCGGGCCGCCGGGGCTCGCCCGGGCTTTGCCTCGGCGCTCCGCGCCCGCGCTGTGCGGGCAGCCCCGGGCTGTTCCTTGCCCGCAGAGCCAGGCTCGGGCTCGGCTCTCCCACCCCGCCCCGGCCGTGGGCAGCAGGGCTGAGGTCTCGCTGCTGCCGTCTGGATTATGAGTCAGCTGGGACACCACTTCCTTCTCCAGTGAGGAGGGGACGCGGGGCAGAGGAATGCTGCTGTGTAGTTTAACTGGAAGCGAAGTGAAATGATTTCAGGTTAGGCGAGAGTTGTGTTCTTATACATGGCAGCTTTAATTCTGTTTAACATTATTTGTTCCTATGTTCATATTCAAAGGCTGTATCTGCACAGGGATGTGTAGACCCCAACATATAGGTCAGGAGTGAAAGAACCTGGTTCCCCTCAGTGTCCTTGAGCGATCTGTCCATATGCATGCCTTCTGTTGGCGGAGCTAGTTGTAATAAGCAGTCCTAGAGAGTGTAGTTTCCACTACCTAATGTATGGAATGGTTTACCTTGATTTAAAGGAAAAAAAAAAAAAAATCTTGTAGAGTCTCAGAAGTGAAAATAACTTCCATTCTAAGAAATTAAAGTCCTTAATTTTGTATGTGTGTAGTAGCTTCTTGGAATGGAACATCTCCTGGGTTATTAGCAGTGTCTGTGGAAAAGAACGGTTAAAGTCTATTTGTGATAGCATGGTTTAATGAGTTTTGAAATCCTTTTCTTTAAAGCTAATTTATTCTGCAAGTAGTGGCTTTAAATAATCTGCTAAACCTTATCAGGTGATGTGGGGAGATACAGCCTGGCTCATTTGTACTTGCGGTTAGTACTGTATATAAATGAATGATTTTTGAGTCCTTATTTTATTTACAGCAGATGTTGCGGATCTTCCTCACTGTCCTTCACCTTCTTTGTTGCCAGGCCCTGCCCTAGTTTTTGGAGACCTGACACAAATGTGCTCCAAGTGAAAGAGTTTCCATTCTCTCATTCCGGGGATGCCGTTTCCTTGGCTCACATGTCTGGGAACACCCTTTGCTCAGTCTTCATCTACAAGAGTATAATAAGTGCTTCTTAAAATGCTAACTCTGCTCATTAAGCAATGTTAATATTAAGCAATGTTTGTTCATACCCAACACTTTTTTCCATGGATCACATGGGTTTTTTTCTGCTCTAATGTACATGAGCTGCCCCTGGGACTCAAGACATGGGGCTGCTTTTAAACACACGCTCTTTTGTCACCAAACAGTTATGGGGGGAGGGTACTGAATATAGGCTGGGCCCAAGAACTGCAGACCAGTAATTACTGTGGGGGTCGGCGTCAAAACATGCCGTCTCTTTTAGTGGAATAACATTATGATTCAGGATTACATAATGTGGATTTAGGAGGAAAACCGGTTGTAGAAACTTGCCTTAAGGTATTGAAGTATTAGTTTACAGCTGGAAGGTAGAAGTTGGTTCTTTGCCAGTGAAAGTAAGAACAAGTTAGTGCAGGTATTTTCTAATTACGTGTCCAAACCCACCTGTCACTTGTCAAAACTACATCAGATAAAATCAGTCTGTCAGAACAGTGAGAATCTGTTCTCAAATATGAGTGCCTTGCAAAGCAGGGTGTGACAAGGGATGTGTTGTTCTTGGAGCAAAGATCTTTCTCTGCAAAGATTCTTGCAAAAACTCCCATTTTTTTCTTTTTCTTTTGTCAGCTTGCTGCTGATGGGCGGTCTGTTGCTATAGCATTGTTGTGTGCTGATGATAGGAACCTCCCAGTTCCAGCGCTACGTGAGGGTGTGTTAGTTCTGTTCCTGGACTCTGTTCAAGTGTTTTGTTCTAACAAGCCTGATTCAATGTGGTTTTTAATGGATTTAGAAACGGGAGTCGTGCAAAAAGCTGTTTGGTGATTATTTTTTGAAAGATTATACTGCAATTGCTTTGGTTCAGCTTTCACTGGTGTTTTTTAGTTCTTTGTGACAAGCAAGACTGAAGGACTTGGTTGTAATACTGTCAGAGTACAAAGGTCTCATTGTTAGGCACTTCTATTTTATTAAGAGTAAACATTAAGAATTTTATAACTCAGTGATATATGATCCCTCTCTAACCAGCATGGTTAATAGTGCCAATAGCAGGTAGTGGCTTATTACAACTTCCGCAGCACGTCTTTAAAGGGCTGGGTTGGATTTTTGTTCTGAAAAAGATTTATTCTCATATAAGTTGATGCATGACTGTGACTTTCATTCTCTGTCCTATTCTTCCTCCCCTGGGATCTTAATTGTATTCCTGAAGTAAAGTTGCTTTTGTTACTTATACCTAGGTTGCCTGAGAAGAAGAAAGGTTTTGTTTCTGTATTTTAGTTCAGGAAAGGTGTGATTATAGCAGTTACACTACAAAAGCCATGTAATTGTGTTTCTGCATTTTATTCTCATACCTCTTGCTATATCTGCTAAAAGTAAGGATTTCTCCGCTTTTCTCTTGATGTACAGGAGGTTTACAGGAGCCAGAACAACAAAAAAAAAAAAACCAAACCCCACACCACTTGTTCTAGGGTTTTAACCAGATCTTCATTAATAAGAAACTATTTCAAAGTTCTTCCTGGTTCTTTGAGCTCTTGGTTTCAGATTGATCAGTGAGTGGAGAGGAGTTTGGTTTGTTTGGGAGATTTGCCCGAGCGGCTGATACTGCTTGCCTGAGAAAGCCCCGATACCATCAGAAGAGTCACTGATGGAGGATAAAAAAAGAATCTGGAAACCTGTAGAAAGGATGTACCCAGGACTGCCTTGCACAATAGCTGGGGGTTGGCTCAGAGGGCATGGTATCTGGGAGCTGGATTGGGGGAACCAGTGACGACGTGGAAGTGAAGGGAGTGGCACCCAGTGAGGCTGGAAACAGCGCAGTTTTGGTTCCAGGCTCAGTTATCAGTTGGTGGAATGTCCCTGGTCTTGAGGGGTTGCTGTCCTTTGTCTCCTACCTCCCATCAAGCCAGCTGTTTTCCCTGTTTGGTAATGCTATCTCTACAGCTTAATTGTAGAGTTCCTGAGAAACAAGCTTTAATTGCAACAGGCAAAATAATATTTGATGCAGGTGGCAACCTGGATGGATGCCTAGAAGATAGTGTGAGTGGCAATATCTGTCCTTTCCGTAGAGGAATTTGAGAGCAGGGTTTTGGGAATGCATCAAGCCTCTTGAATATTGTCTCTGGTTTGTAACCTTTGGAAAAAATGTCCTCCTTAGCTGAGCGATCTTTCCAGTAAAACAGTAATACAGCTCTGGCAAACTTCCCTGAACAGAAACCAGAGTTGAAAAAAAGGCAGGGCGTTGTAACATTAGCACATCACATCGATGTTCATTTCTGCAGTGTCTGTGATCTGTTTGAGGGTTGGTTTTTTCCCCTCTTTTTCTTTATACATGTTAGCAAGAGGTTATGCACGTTCTTACAATGGAGCAATGATACTTACTGATTATCTTGCCTCAGTGGCTGGTAGTTTGGAGCTATCATCTTAAGAGAGTCCTCGTTAACTAGTATCTGACAATCATGGTACTAACTGGTGTATGTGGCTTGTTCTGGGATTCTTCTTACTGGGAAGCCACTACAAATCCATATGATATTAGAGGCATTTGTGGCCTGTGTCCAGGAATAAAGACTGAAGACCATTATGATTTTATAAAGTGTCTGCATGAATATAAATAGTTTCAGTGCATTCCATGAGTACTTGAGGAATTGAGTATCTGATTTAACTGCTGATACTTGTTGCTGATTTTCTGGCTTTGAGCTGGACCAGGCTCTAATGTTTCTGCACAGTTTTCCTGGTACTGAGTTGTAGGTTTAGGTGGTTCTGTTTCTAAGGTAGAGATTCTCCAGTTCCTAAGTTAAAGTATTTAAAATGCAGAAGAAATGTTGGGGATTTTTTGAGGAATAAAGATAAATTTTTATTGTATGACAACATGAAGACCTCTCACTGTTGCAGTATTAATGGTGGTATGGCTTGGAAACTCCTAATCTGCTTTCTTGCTTGGGATTAGCAGGTTCATTGGACTGTCACCTTCAGTGCTGCAAGTGTTTCAGGACTATGTAACACATTGATGTAACTGTAAATATATTTAAGTCTACTTGTTTTTTGTTTTTCTCCCAGCATTCTTTCAAGATGACTACTGTCCATGAAATTTTAAGCAAGCTCAGCCTTGAAGGAGATGTAAGTATGATTATCTAAACAAGAAAAGTTTGTTTTACTTACATGCAATATCTTAATTCTTTTACAGGACACTCTGCCAACAATTGTACTGAGCTGTACAGTTTACAAGGTTCCCCATGCCTTAAACTTAAACTTACATTGACTAAAAGCCTAGTCAGCAGTGGTCAGTTTTCAGCCCCAAAGCAGCTGTAAACGCTGGGATGATTCTATGAGGTGACCGGACTTAATGGCCGTTCTGACCGGCCAGCAGCCTGAGCAGCATTCGTGTGCTGGGCCACATGAAAGGCATTACAGGACAAACTGAATGGCTGGTTCCCATCTGTGGTCCCTTGTTTTGCCAAAGGAACAAGTGAGTTAAGGATGATACGAGAAGACGGAAATGTGTTTGGTTTGCTGGTATCTTCCAAGTTTTCTTTTCTTTTTCTTTTTCCTTTTTTTTTTCCCCACTTAAAAATGGAGAACACTACTTACTGGGAATTAAAATATTGGGGATCATATTCCTGTAATAGTTGTCACCGAAACCAAACTACTTCTTGAAAAAACTTATTTTTCTCAAACTTGTTTTCTCACTTTCTGTTTTGAAAAGCGTAAAGAATCTTGGGTTGGGTTGTGTATTTTCCACCACATCTGCAGTTGCTTGATAATTTTATTGAAATGCCAGAAAGCCACACTCTCTTTGTTTGGTTTCTTGCATTGCAACATTAGATGGTAGGGTTACCAGTGTAGTGTCAGGATATCATGCCACGAATTTGTGGTTCTGTGATTGTCACTGAAGAGGAAGTGAATCCTACCCATGCATTATTTCACCACGTTGCTTACAAACTTGCTGTACTTTTAAATTTTATAGCTGGTAACTCCAGATCTGAGCATGGTACAAGCAAACTTTTTGCCTATTTTTGTTATTTGTTGTGAAATACCATATGGTCTTTGTGAAAGAGCTGTTGCAAAGAACTGGCTGGTGCGCTGTAGGTAAGTAGCAAAGCTGATTTTGTACTGCAAAAGCAGTCAACTCTTCAGATTTCTTGGCCATGTTTGTTTCAGCGGAGAATTACTTTTGGAATAATGTTTGAGCAATCTGGTCTCGAGGGCAGAAATGTTTCTTCCATGATGCTTGTGAGTAGTTGCAAAAGTCAAATTTGAATACCGTTCCATGCCAGCATTTTCATCAGAAATCCTGCCATACAGTGTAAGAACTATCAGGCAGCTGGTTTGTTCTGTAGATCCTAAGTTGGAATCCGGAATTACTGAGTAGCTAGTTTTAAGGATTTGCCCAGTTCCCCTAAGAAATTATCCAGCAAGTTAGTTGATGTTAAACATAATACTTTAACCACCCATTTTTCTCAAAGTTTTTAAACTTGAGGGTGTAGCATGGTCACAGCTGAACCCAGGTCCTGTCTTGTGCAATAAGGAATTTTTGCACTCTGCATCAGTGGTATAGCGATTGATTTGTTTCAAGACGAAAAAACTAGCCTGCTTGCTTCAGCCTGGTATTACCTTCTCCTTCCTTTAAGGAAAGCAGGGAGTTGAACTGAAGTTAATCTCTGCTTGCAGTCTACATCTAGCCACAAGAGAGTATAGAAGGACTCTGTACAAAGATCTTGCTGTTGTGCTTCATCATCTCCATCTTTGCACTGAAAATTTGAAGCCTGCATTTTAGTCAAGACTTTATAGGTTACTTGCTGGATGGCGTCAAGTTACTCAGTTTTCAAACGTGACTGATAATTTTTTTTGAGGACAGGGAATAGTGAGATATAGGTATCTTAAAAGGGTCCTGTTTTTTTAGAAGAAATTAAGCCTCTTCAGCTTTCCTGTTAGCAATATATGCTTCTCCATCATGTTTTGATCTTCCTGATAGGATTGAATTCATCAGCTCAAAGGCAGTGAACCAGTTGGAGGACCTCTGAAGCATGCTCGATATGTGAGGAGAAAAAAGAGATCTTTTTCTGCTTTAGTCTGGCCCAGGCTGCTTGTGCAGTTACACACTAGCTGGACTTTCACTGCCACATCCTGGAAAATTTTGTATCGAACTAAATGGAAAGTCAGTTGGAAAAACACTCTGGAAACACACAGTATGAGTACTGTGATACTGTAGCGTACCAGAGTAATTTGAGATCATATAGTCTGGAATTTAAATGGCTGTTTTTCATAGGCAGAATAATCTCCCTGGTAAGACCTATGTCTACTTCACTACCCAAGTCAGTCACTGGAGAGAGTAAAGCATAGTCTTTATAGGTGCTGAATTTGAAGACAGTCCATTTACTGGTAGAGTAGCCAGCAGAAGATTTCTGTCTTTCCAGGGTATAAATACATACATGGCGCTTTCTGGGTCTTTCGACCAGCATCAGGGGATCTGAATCCAATTTGTTGCATGCACAGGGTGGAAGGATGGAGGAAAGATGGCTCCCAAATTGCAAATATGCATTTTCTCAGTGTATGATACCATCTTACCGCAAAATACTTTGTCCAAATGTTTCAGAAAATACTTAGAGCTGGGTGGAAGGAGTGGTACCCAACTCTAAGCTCACCAGGTGACTTGCTTTACATTATCCACTGGCGCTGGTTAATTAGATAAAAGTGCCACATGATTGAGTGGCTTTGGTTTAGGAATCTTCCAGGCACACAGATTTGTCTGAGGCTGCATTGCACATCTCCATTTACTGTTTCAGTTTGCGATTTGATCTGCCAACAGGAAAGGCTGTGTTTTGTGGTGTGGCTGTGGGCCAAACTGGGGCCACTTTGCTAGATTGAGCTGATGGTAAGAGACGAAAGAATGGTTCGGTCTGTCGGTGCTTTTTTGCCTTCCCATCTCCACAACATAACACAGACTGTCTCAAGAAGGCACAGTGGTTCCTGCCAGAGGAATCTGTTCAGGACAGTGTGACCTCTACAGGGTAGAGTAAAATGTAGTCAAAAAAGACTGAATTTTACAGTTGAAATTTGTCCTCCTTTTAACAATTTGCGTGTAAAAAGATCCTCCAGTGACATTAAAGTAACTTAGTCCTGTTTATGAACCCAGTTTTCTGTTGGAGTTAGGGACTGAAACAAAAGTTTCTGGGGATCTTTACCAAGATAACTTAGTTGTTCATTCACTTAGGAAGCAGGTATGGCAATTCCAGGTGTTAGTCACTACACCTTTCTGCTAGAGGTTTATGGCTCTAAACTGAACTCAGCAGAATGGGATTTGTGAATATTTCTCAGCTGTTTATATGACAATCTGTGGTTTAGTTTAACCTGCCTATGGGAGATCACATGAGCTAAAACATTAGCTTACGTTGAAGCAGCTGAGAAGAGTTGAATATCCTATTCTGGTGACCTCCTGTTTGAAGCTGTAATCCTCAGGAGAGGACAATATAAACAGCTGATAAAATCTGGTAACTTCTAAAACGTTGCAGCTGTTTACTTAGTGAATTTACCTGTAAGTCCTCTTATTCTTAGCAGAGGTAATTTGGAATATCATTTGGTTTTGCTAGCCTCGTGCTACTTAAACCAAGTATCTGCAGGCACAGAGTTTCAAAAGGAGATTGTAACACCTGCTTTCTAGAACTATAGGCTTAAAAAATACATTTTTTGTTTGCTGTTACCTTTGAAGTCCATGAGATAGGGCACAAAACTCGTTCTAACTTACTCGCTGTTAATCTTGCATCTCGCTCTACTTTTTGTTTTAATTAAGGAGCCTGTAATCCAAAGTAAAGTATTGGCTTCGAATCTACAATACTTCAGACTTTCATGGCACATACCTAAACTTTCCTTGAATTAGCTTTCAATAGTGAATTTCCTTCAGACCTAGCCAGAAAACTCCAGATTTTGGAAGACTGAGGTTTAGTGAGTAAACTTGGAATGTGTTCTGCTTTTGCTGTAATAATATATAGTAGGTATTTGTATATGTTCTTTGTTATAATAAGCATGGCTGTGAGTGGATTTCTGGGTGGTACATATCAGGGCAACAGAATTTGGTGGCTTTTAGCAGAATTCCATTTTCAGAGCTACCTGGAGGTAGTTCTTGTATTTAAAAATTTGGCTAAATACCAGTTAACCAAGAGGCGTGTGTTTTATTAATGGCAGTGAGGACAGGATTACATGATTTGACTTGGAGATTGTTTTTCTTTTTTCTTCTAGCATTCTCTCCCACCAAGTGCATACGCCACTGTTAAGGCCTACTCCAATTTTGATGCTGACCGGGATGCTGCAGCCCTGGAAACAGCCATCAAGACCAAAGGTGAGAAACACGGGCTGTGGCTTTGATTCTACTTGTAAGATAGAATGCTGGTGCACAAAACAAAAAAACAACAACAAAACGAACAAACAAACAAATAAAAACCAACCAAACAAAAAAACCCAGAAAAAAGAGTACCATGTCTCAGGACCAACATTTTAATATCCTTACTCTGGAATGGCTGTTTTAGGAGGTATTGGATTTCTCAGACCTCACTGATGAAAGCTTGAGAGAGTTAGGTTTTGAACGCTGTAAATGCTTGCTTTGAATATGCTTTTGAAGTTTGTAGCCAAGGGTTGTTGAGGTTGTCACTGAAACCGTCCACTTTTTTCTCTTGACTCATCAGTACTTCAAATTCCACTACTTTTCTGCCACTGAGAATGAAGTGTCAACTTCTGTGGCAGTGATTTGGGACCAAGCTCTGAATCGTGGATTTCTGCTGGATTATTGGATTTGACATCTCTTCTTCCTTTCAGCTCTCCAGACAGCTGAATAGGGATGGTTTGAACATTTTTCTCCTGAAGTAAATGCTGGTGTATCTTGTACTAATCTGGGGTCAAAGAAAGTCCTAGAAACAACACAGCCTAATTTCTGAAATGATGTTGCAGTATTTCAGGAGCAGGGCAAAATGGGAGACCTGTGCTTCTCTGACCCAGGTTTTCAGGTAGGCTTCCATCTCCTTGTATCAGTGCCAGGATCCACCACTTCCACTGACTGATAGGAGACTATGATGGAGCAGGGAAGAGATGCAGCTGCATGGAAAAACCTGGTATACTGAAGCCATCAGGACTACAGGGAGTGTGAACTCCAGCTCTGGAGTAACACCTTGGTGGTTCTCCCAGGGCAGTGATCCTCTGTCCTTGTCCTGTTCTCTACCAAAGAAAAAGGGTGTGCCATACTTTGTAGACTTCCTCCGGACCCCAGAAGCAACAGCTGGGTGTAGCTGGAACTGCCAAGTCTTTGCCTACGTGTCAGGAGAGGGAGAAACTTAAAATCCAACCAGTTTCTCATCAGAAAGAAATGCAGTCTTCCATCGGTGCCAACAAAGCACATGTTTGGCTTGCTAGAAAGTGGAAAATACTGCCCCTCCCTAACAAGCATGAGGCTTCCTTTTGCAAGATTTCTTAATTTAACTGGAGAATCCCTTGTCTGCTTATTAAAGGAGGGTCAGTTCTGATTTTGAATCATTTCATGGTTTGTTTTTATTTTAAAAATCCTCTTGCAAGAGGCAAGTAGATGTCATCGTGTTTGGCGGAGTTTTGTCTTGACTTAATTTTTTACGGCTCTGACGACAGGGCAAATCTAAACATGTCAAATATACGTTCAGACTTTCAGGATCGGTACAAATTTACACATTTTAACACTGAAACTGTTAATTAGTGCAAAAGGAAATTACAATATCCTAGGCAGTACAAAAGCTTTTCCAGTCAGTAAAGTCAACCTCATGTCATTTTTTCACGTTCTTCCAGCAGAGATAAGCAGTTTGCTGAGTTTGGTTTTAAGATACATGGAAACATTTCGTTAGAGAGATGATTCCCAACCCTTAACACAAATAGTAGGGATACTTATTCATGGACCTGCATCTCTTTAGGATTGAACTTATCTCTGCTTATTAGCTTGTCATCCAGGAGCTTTTTTTTTGGGAAAGTGGTTTTAAAGGGGACAATATCTTTATAGTTTTAATACTGAATCTTCCACCATAAAGATTGTCTCAAAGGAGGTGTTCCTGGGGGAAATAAAGAAGAATGTTAGGACCCTTCTTCCAGTTATTGTTTCCTTGCACTTCAAATGCTCAGTTACAGGATATTTTCATCTGCTAATTCAGAAAATTGCCTAAAATGTTAACTCTCTAAAATATATGTAGAGTTTTTTTCAAAATGAAAATTCTCAATCACCCTGACAAGAATTAATTTTTTACAGACAGTCATGTAAACAGCTACACGGGTAATTCTTCTGCAAGAAAACATTTTAAAATCTTTCTGGGAAACATCTTCATAGTTTTGAGCTAAAATATATACTATTCTTAATGAACAAACAGTACATACCCCTAGCAGCTGCCTTTTTCCTAGGAATTATCAGTGGTTCTCTAGTAACTAGTTTACATTGTGTGCAGAAGGTAGAAATAAGCGATGTAAGTTATCGTAGAAGTGTAAAGAGTAAATGACTTGTTTGTCTTGTTTTAATACTGTGGGTGAGATACAACAGGTTATAAATACATTTGCAAGCTCTTTTCGTGGTTGAGGTGGTCAGTTTAAAAAAAAAAAANCCGGAGCATTTGGGGGGCTTTACTCCCTACAGGGTAAAGGACTCCTGGTGTCTGAAAGCCATGCCTTCTCTTTGTTCTGAAAATCTAGGTCTTCACATGCACTAATGGGCCTGTATTTCACAGTCATCAAAGCAGTCATTCAAGTTGTATCTTTTATAGCAGTACTGTGGAAATTATATCCTATGGAGTCTTATCTTTGGGAAAAATCTTCTGGGTATGCCTTCTGCATTTCTGTAGAAACAAAATGCAAGTATGGTATGTGTGGTCAGGGCAGGCCAGTTTTGCAAAGTTACCATCTAATTAATTATCCGGCTCTTGCCCAGTAATGCAAACTCCCTGAATCAGTCATGACTCTCTGTTTTGGTGACTGTGTGTGTAAAATGGCTAAAACATATTTTACCAGCTGAACAAGAGCTGTATATTTGTTTTAGGGCAAAAATCTGGAGTAGAGCGTCTGACTGTTCTGCTCTAAATAATCTCTAAGTATTCCAGCATTCATTCACACTCTGCAGATTAATTCCTCAGAGGTTAGCCATCAATTTATCTGTTGTGAGATCTGTGGGCAATACTGTGATGTGTTTACTGGGGCTTAGATCTATCTGCAAAAACTATACTGCACAAATACATTGCCCAGATCTTTGGGCTCTGAGTGGAGTTGAATTAAAAGCAGGGGTTTTGTATTTACCCAACAGCCCAGAAAGGGAGACGTGCAAAAATGGCTCTAAATGATATAAAACCAGTTTGTAGTTAGCAATAATTCAACATAGAGATTGTATAATGCAAATAATTTGTTACAGTTCTGGCTTGTTCCTTTTGTAATTGTCGTTGCTGTGCCAGTTTCATTTTTAGGCTATTTAGGGTTTTTTTGCAGTAAGTTCATCTAGTGCCTTAGCATGTCCTTTGTAAATGGTGGGGTTTTGCTGTATAGGACAAGAGGTTTTTTAATGCTTCGTTGTGCCCTGTGTATAGATTAGCTCAAGTATATGAGCCTAAATAGCAGAAACTAACTAGAAGAGTACTAACAGAGCATACATTAGTACGCTTTTAATCCTTTGTAGGAAAGGAGACTGCTGAAATGTCTCTTTTCTGTTTCAGAGTTGTTCCCTAGCACTGTGACTTTGTGTGTCTCAAATACCTCGTTAAATACTTTTATTGTCAGACTAGGTTGTGAATAGTTCATTACTTGCAACCTGAACCACAATTTTCTTTGAGGTCTCATGGTATTCTTTTCTTATTCCATGAATGGCAGAATTCAAACACAGGTTTGTTGTAGGGAAGTGCTCAGAACATACATCTGTAATAAATGCATTATGTCGAGAAATTATTAGAACAATAATGAGGTGTTAACCATAACAGAATTCACTGTTTATGTGGTAGATCCAACACGCCCATACCTCTTAACAGAATTTTTAATGTTAGGAAGCAAAAGTTTACAGGAAATTTGCTGGCCTGCTGGTGGGGGAGGATAGTGTCTGAAATCCACCCAAGTGCATCAGTCGCATATTCAGGGTAGTATCAGTAAAGAAATACCTCATTGCGACATGGTTTGGGTTTGGTGAAATCTTACTAAGCAAAATAGCAGAGCTGAAATTATGGTCTTATTTTATCTAAATTTTCCCCTTTGGCTCCAGTGGGATCAGAGTTTTATGCAAGGAAAATAAGACATTCTAGATCATGAACTCAGTCAAATAGTCCTAGGAGCGTGTTTGTACCAGATACACAATGGTGTTGAGGTCTCACAAGGGCTAATCACCTACATCTCTCATTAATAATTTGAGGCCTGCAATAGCATTTCATTCATTCATGTGGATTGATTTCTGTAGTACCTGGATGCTGTTAGGATGGAAATAGTTTCTGGTATTTTGTCCATGTTGTCTTTGAAAATGAACTTTAAGAGAACAGACTTCTAGTAAATGACCTGAATGAATGTATGCCAGCTCTTGCAAAAGGAAAGTACGTCTGGTCTGTTCTCACCTCATCCTAGAAAGTTAAGTGATTGTCCATTTTGTTTGGAACAATGCTGGTGCTGTTGTTCTGGCCCTTGGAAATTCAAGTACAGTGTCTTTTAAACCAAAAAATTAAAAACTCTAACTGATCATTTTGATTATGTTAATTTCCTCTTTTTCTTTGCTGATTGAGCCATAACAGTGATCTTACCAGTACAACAGATTGTCTTTTTTAGAAGAAAAGTTGTTATTAATCAGAGGTTTTTCTTTTTTTTTTTTNTTCCATCTACAAGGAATTTTCTTGTTTTAAAAAAACTTGTGAGCCACAGTGTCTAATTTTGACGTGCCCATTGATAGAAATGCACTAATAAAATCTGTCCAACTGGAATAAATTTGGAAATAAACTGTTGTTTCATTACCCTGAAACTTCTAGAGATTTTAGGGAACAGCAAAGAAAAATGTTTGAGCTGCTCTCCTGCTCCACCCCACCTCAGCAGATGTGAGTCAGCATCCTGTCCATGCAGCACGATTCCCAAGTGTGAAGTACAAGCACTTACTTTTCCATTAAATGCCAGAGCAATGAGTTAACTTCATATTTCCACCCACAAAGCATACGACTAAAAATCTTGGATGCAGTCATTTGTGGGTTTCTAATCTATCACAATTGTGATAAAACTTGAAAATATTATTTGCCATTTTTGAATGCCAAGAATAGCTTAAAATTAGAATTTGTGTAAAAGCTTAAGACGTTGGCTTATGCTGAGGCCCTGCAACAGCTGAAAGGCCCGATGTCTGTGTGGCCATTTCTGGACTGGGAGAATTTGGTTTTTATAAAATGGGAACACTTTAAAATATGCAGGAGTAGATTATGGCTGAAATGTGCAGTCAGCATGTTTTCAAACCAACATTTGTAACCAAGACAGATGACGCTTTCCAGGGCCTTTTGACTTGCAGGCCAAACTTGTGTGAATAAGAGCACTGATGTGGGTCTGCCTCAGCGTGAGCTAAGGACGTGAGGATATCAAGGACGGTATTTCATCATGAAAAATGTGGTGAAGAGGGAGAAAGGAATTTTGGATTTGACTCATCATTTTAGATTCTGTAGCTACGGGCTAAAAGGTCTTTAGCAACATTCATGCTTTATATGATTAATTTTGTAGTATCGGTTGCAGTCCTTTGTTTCAAGTTGGTGGGAAGTTGCTTTGGGCAACAAGGAAAATAAATGTAGATGGATTCTGCCAGGGATTTGAGTCCTGCTAGTAGCTTCTGATCGAGTTCTTACTTTCTGGGATTTTTTTAAATCCAAAAAATCATCTTTTATACTGATGTGAGTGCAGATGTGGAAGACGCTATTCCTAATACTTGTAGTAAATGGAGAGACCCGAGCGGAAATGCTGGGGTGTGACCTGTAGATTAGAGCCACCTGTTTGCTTCAAAACCTGGCATGCAGCTCACCAGAAAAAATAACTAATTAAACATTATCTTTCTGTTGCAGAAGAATATGCACTGTATTAGACGTGTGTATTAGAAGTAGGTTTTGTATTCTTTATAATATTTTTATATTATAGTTTTTGCTTCTTCTAAGCTTTGTCCAGTCAGTCTGAAAATAGTCCAATAGAAGCGATTACCCAGCTTAGCTATAGGTTAGCTTGATAGTTGGGCATAGCAATGAGAGCTGTGCTAACTGGCTTCTCTCTCCATCTATTTATAAGCTATGCTAATGCTTCTGTTTGGAAGACTTTATTATCTGGACGTTACTGCCAGCTGTGCTGTTATTCTCCACCTGTGTTTGAATGGCGTGTCCAGACAGTTTGGCTTAACCAATAATGTACATGAAATCCAAATGGACGTTTTACCTAGGGGCTGTATTCAGTGATACAGACACAAATGTGCATTGCAGAATTGGAGAAGGGGACTCATGTTCTTTCACTTACATCTTTTTACAGAGCATTCTAAGAAAAATATTATAATTGCCCTACAAAAACACAGTTGTGTTTGGTATTTTAAACAGGGTAAGAAAATTAAATTCAAAATGAGATTTTGCTTGAGCAAGCTAGTGTGTCCTCGCCCGGGCCTTTGGAAATTTCAAATGCCTACCACTTGCTAAAGTACACCGTAGGCTGACCTTTTCAGTTCTGGTCAAGTAGTTCTGTGTCAGTGTGCCATGCTGTTTTTGTTATTTGTTACTCCAGCTCTCCCCCCTGCCCCAGCTGCTCTGTATCTGTTGCGAACAATTCTTTTCTTTTAGCTTGTGGCAGAGGGGCTTGCATTTCTGTACATTTTCCTTTGAGTAATAGAGACTGGCTTCTTGCAAGAGCAGTTTCTATAAGCTTTCACAATATGAAAAAGTATTTAATATAACTTTAACGATCAGTTACGGGAATATAAATATAGCTTACTTGTTTGGTTTTTCTTTGTTGATGCGAATAAACAAAGGGCAGCTGTCCTTGCAGAGGGCTCTTTGAGAGACATGGATGTTTGCAGGTCCTGGTAATTGTATGTCTGTTGGGTTAGAGCCCTATCACAAGGTGCAGAGAAGTCAGATGCTCCAGGTTCATCTCAAGAAGCTCAAGAACCTCCAGTCCAGTTAGGCTCTGGGATTTCTTTTGAGTCGCCAAGATCAAGCTGCAGATGAAAATTATGATGAGAGGAAGAACTGTGCCAGTCCAAAGAATGGAAGTTCAGAAGAATCCAGTTTGAAAGCAGAAAGTGAAGAGAGGAAAAGAGGGAATCTGAAGTGCAAATTAGTAGCAGTAGGCAGGAGTGAGTGGAAAAGTCCCAAGATGCTGCCCGCATTGGAAAGAACATCGGGTAGCAAGTAGCTGTAGCTAGGGAATAACATCTGGCAATCTGTACAACATAAAAGCTTTTTCTTTATATGCATTGACCTGCATTGATGACCCCTGCAGCAGGCTTACAGATACGGTGTGCATTAGGTTCTGTTGACAGCCAGAGTATCTAATCCTAGATGCATCCTTCAGGTTTTAGCTTAGAATAAATCTTAATGATCTCCTTGCATTCAGCCTGCGTTTAAGTGCATGGATTTGGAAAACTTCACTTAAAACTAAACCTTTACTGATACATAATTCACTTACTTAAAAGATAGGTTGGGAGTTTGAGCATCCAAGTCCTCTAGGCATGCTAGTTAAAACTCGGCATGGATCTTCAAGTGATGATTTCGAAAAAAGTAGCACAAACGTAGTTCTTCCATTATCAAAAACCCTTCTGTCTTCTGAGCCTCTGAGCTGCTGAGAGAATGAAATACACTGTTTTATTTTCCCATTTTTATTTTTAGAGTGATAGTTAAGTGACTATGGGTTAAATAGAAAATATAACTACTTTATTAAGAAGCTTTAATTGAAAACAGTCTACCAAAATGACAGGGCAGGCTTTAGTTAAGTACAAGTTCATGTCAGTTTTAAAGCCTGTGTTCTTGAGCAACTTTCCGCAGAATACCGAGTGACTGAACACAAGTACGCAGACACACAAGTAAAGGAGAAAACAGAAGTAGCAAAGCTGGTCACAAACTGGACTTTGAGGTGTATACATGCCTGCGTGTACAAAGATCTGCATCACAAATTTGGGCTGTAATTGGTTGCCTGTTCTCCAAGGCCAGGGTATGACATACACTGACTCACGAGAACTGTTGAGCTGTGCTCCAGACAGCACGTGTGCTGTGTTTTCAGTGTTGGAGAACATGTGAATGCAAAGAGAACAGTAGCAAGAAACCTTCTTTAACTCTTTGTTTTATGTCTTTGTAGGTGTGGATGAGGTGACCATCGTCAACATCCTGACAAACCGCAGCAATGAACAGAGGCAGGATATTGCTTTTGCCTATCAGAGGAGAACCAAGAAGGTAGCAAAATACAAAGAAATGCCAAGTATTGAATATTTTTCTTGTGGACAGTTAGATTTTTCAGGACTTGTGTGTTTCACAGTTAACCATGTGTAAACTGGAGATAAGTATTACTTGATTTATCTTTTCACTGAAGTTGAAGATGTGTCTACTTTGTCCATGCTGTCCCAGTTTAGGGGAAATTTGTTGCGTAGGCACAACTGGGACTGAAATCTGTCGGAGACAGTGGTTTCCTAGCACGTCCAGAAATCACAGTGGGCGACATATCAGCCAGCCAGCCACAGGATTTCCTGGTGGAATATGCTAAATAGTAGTGAAAATCCATTGACGTGATATGCCTCAGTTTGAAGGAAAAGGTGAAAGGGAGATGGTTTAGAGGGCTGATTTTTTTTTTTTTTTTTCTTGTGCTTGGTTGGTTGGGTTTTTTGTTTTTGTTAAGACAGCTCAGCATAAGGAAAGTATTCTGTTTCAGTTCACAGAGCTAGCTTAAATGAGAAAAGACTGCAGTCAGTTGTGCTGCGAACACTGCAGATGTGGCACAAAGTGATAACGAGTTGAACTATCACTAGATATTACCCTGTCAGAAATACCTTAGGTACTGATCTGTTGATGGAGAGAAATGTGTAAAATGTGTGCAGAATTCTACATAATGAGTCTTGCTATCTGGAAGGCAAGAGCTGTTCTCTTGACTTTTTAAGTTTTGAGAATCTCACCATAATTGAAGTTTCATGCCCACGAAAAAGAGGAGACTTGTATAGAGTTAGGATTTTGATGAATGTATCTCTTTCAGGTTTGCCAGACCTCAAATGGTAGTCCTCCAGTAGATGTCCAGAATGCTCATCAGAAACCAAATGTAAATCTAGAGTTAAATTTTGGGAATTCACCAACGGTTATGCATGGCTGATATAGGTACATGCTGGAGCACGCACAAGTTGGACACATGCATGTGTGCACACGTCTGCACCCCGGCAGTCGCACCCTGCGGGCACTAGGAGAATCATGCATCTAAGTGGACCCTAGTGGTGAAATGTGCCGCTTAAGCTTTGTTTTGCATGACCACAAAAACACAGAGTCGAGAAAATAGGCAAGTTTTTTTGTCTAAATGTTTCTCTCACTTTTTTTCCTGGCTGTGACCGAAGAGCAAACTGAATTTATCACGTTTAACAAGTGCCAAAGAATAAAACAGTCTGTAGGACCAATGGAAATTTGTGGTAGAAATCACTCAGTGAAATAAGTAAGTGGATGGCAACAGAGGAGAAAGTGGAGTATGGAAAGACATGAAGGTATATCTAGGGACAGTATCTCATGATTTTCTTCGACGACGGGTTGCACAGATTTCTTTAGCAATGTGTCACGTTGTACTAGGCTGCTCATTTTGTCTGTTGCAGGATTTCTCAATAGATCATTATAATTTTAAAAAGCCACAGATCTACCTCTGTTTTCACTCCTTTGAGTTGAGCTGTGTCTAATGGAAACTACTAGTAATCTTGAGGAATGGTGTTTGACCTATACAGTCTTTTCCCATCACCAGCGTTACTGGAGCTACCAGTGAACACTGGGGGGGGTTCTGCATGTGTGTCTTTGTGTGTGTCTGGTCAGTCCTAGCTGCTGCCAGTAATCTCTGACTTTGAAACAGACTGCTAATATCCAGATCCTCGTTTGGAACACTTAGTAAAACCTTTTCTATTTGCTATTTATATATCAATGATAGTTGTCAGTTATCTGCTTCCCACTTCTCCCTTAGAGCTCTTCGAGCCGTAGCAGAGAACGGCAGAGTGGAGACCCTGCTGTCCTGGCAGGGCGGGAAGACCTTATTTCTCCAGAAGCTTACTAATATGAGAGTAGTCAAGATGTTTTGTTGCAGTTATTTTGGGAATTCCCACTGCAGTGATTTGTATTTTCTTCACCCTTCACACCAAAGTGCAAAGATTACAGAAACTTCACTCAGCTAATTGGAATTCATGGCATTGTCCTAAAATTTGTCATAAAGATATGCAGTATCTTTGCTGTTTCAGTTGATGTCTGAAGAGCCTGTTTTCACACAAATAAATGGTGGAGTATTCTACCAAAATTGAGTTATCGTACTAAAATGTTTCTTAGGCTAAAGCAGCTGGATGGCCGAACCCCCCATTCGCTGTCCTGGTCAATCCATGCAGTAAGTGCATACAGCATTAGCATATATTAGTGCCCTGAATTAAATGGGTAACTCTGGAAACGAACGAAGTGCCTTGACTCTTTATCTCCCTGGCACAAATTTCTCTGCAATTTGTCTGAGGACACTTTCCCTGCCCCCTTTTCCCCTGCCCCTCAAGCTCACAAATTGTTAGTGTGGAAACCAGCAATTGAAATACAGCAATTGTCTTCTGAATGCTACAGATTTAACTTCAGCTTAGGGAATACATTGATCTGTGTGAACCCCAGTCTTGATCCCAGGGATTTCAACTTTGGAACTACACTACAATGAAGCTGATATTAGGATTATTCAAGTTGCATCTGAACCCCATAAAAGAGGACATGCCTCTGACTTTGTTTGCTACAGATCTGCGTGCATCCTGTGAACTGAACGTACTTGACTGTTTCTTTCTGACTGACAATTAACAATGGAGACTTTGGCTACGCACTTCTGAGAGTTTCCTTGAAGACAGGGATAATTTTTCTGTGCTCAGGGATGATTTTCTATCTCTTCAGCTGGATGTTTGGGAACTGGGCCTGTACAGTGGCATAACTGTGCAGTCAATTTTCTGATGTTTCAGCTAGCAAAAGTCTGGGATAATAGGAAAAACAGAAATAATATAGTGCTACTGGGAAAACTGAGAGAGTATGATGGAGAAGCACTGACCGCAGGGAGTCAGACTCGGATCCATCTGTGCTTATTAGCTCCCACAAAGTGTCAGTGCTTCAAGACTGGAGCGGAGCTGTTCAGATGTGTCTGCACCATGCTTCCCAGCACTTCATCAGCCACCAGTGGATTTCTTCTTATTTTCAAAGAATGAGAAAAAATTCCTTTGCCCTAATTTCTTTCTTAGGCTTTCACAAAAGGAAAGCTCTTTATGTTCTGTTTCCTTGTCAATTGTGTAAGAAACACTGTTGCAGGCTTGGAGACTTCAAGCACTACAGGCTAAATTCCCTGGAGATTCGAAGTGAGCTTTAATTTTTTTTCTTCCATCATCCTTCCCTTTTTACAGGAACTTTCTGCAGCGCTCAAGTCTGCTCTGTCGGGTCATTTGGAGGCAGTGATCTTGGGCTTGCTGAAGACACCAGCACAGTATGATGCCTCTGAATTGAAAGCTGCCATGAAGGTAAATGAACTTTGAAATCTAAGTATGGTAGTGTGATGTCGCTGTCTCAAGAATGAGTATGGACTTCATATCCAAGACCACAGTTTTCAAACATGTCCGCTGATTGTTTAGTACTGCAGTTTAAGTATCCAGCTGCAAGGCATCTAAAATGAGAGAAATTCTGGAACCATGTGATTTTTAAAAAGTTAATTAAATCCTCTCTTCAAGGAAAAAAATAATTTTCTTCAGATTGGGGATAATTGATAGGCTGCTCTGGGTGGTTGCTGCTTTGCTGAATGCTCTTAAAAACAATTTACAGGTTCACAGTACAAAAAAAACATTAAGAGACCAGCTGTTAGTTGGAGGCATTAAATCCTCTCGTGGCATTTATAGGCTTAATCAGTAGTTTCCAGTTTACTGGGTCATATCGCTGGTCTTGAAAGAACATCCTGTACCAGACCTGCCTCTATGTAGAACACAAGGAGGAGGAGGAAGAAGATGGGTCATCAAAAACAGACTTTGGAGAAACAGCGCAGCAGTGAGTGGCTGTGTTCAGTCCCCTGCAATCACGGGCAAGCGTGGAACAGATTGCTGGTTTAGAAATACCTGCTCTGCACAACATTGAAACAAAACTTGGAGAGGTGCTCATGCCACTGCATTCACCTTTCTAAGCAAACTAAGGTTTGGGAATTTGTGTGCCTAATCATGACTTAACTTCTGAATGTTCTTGGTCAGGTTAATTTTTTTAAAATAGTTAAAAAACAAGTATTAAAATGTCAGTTGAAATTCAGAATTAGAAAAAAAGTTTAATTAATTTCTCAGACTATGAAAGAGGAGTTAAACAAGCAAGCAAACAGAACTACATGCCCCCCAGAAAACCCAAACCCAAAAAGCCAACCCAGTACAGAGTTGGTAGTTCTTTAATGATGGGCCAAATCCCTTTTTTGAGTAATCAGATGCTGCCCTCTTCTGGTTTAAGTAGAGGTTATCCGAAATTTACTGTAAATCAGATTAGTTTGGTTTGGGGTTTTGTTTTTGTTTGCTTTGTGTGTGTTTGTTTGGGGTTCTTTGTTTGTTTTCAATGTCTTACATCTGATATGATATATTTGGGATGACCAGTATAGCATTCATGCTGTACTTACAGCCCAAAGACCAAGCCATTACCATAGAGTAGCCACAAATGTAGGATATTCTAGTCTCTCCACAGGTCGGCTGTTCCCAACTCCCAGACACCTGGTCCGATGTTCTGAACTTGCCTGCTCTTAATACGTAGAATATAATAAGCTATGACATGGGAATCAAAGTGGGGTGAAGCAAATTATAATTGAGAATTTAATTATTTTTCCATTATACGTTCTTATGAAATACTTAAAAAATATTTTAAAAATATTAAATTTTGTTAGCCTTCATTTCTTCCCTAGATACCTAATAAAACCGCTGTGTGGAAAGCTTTCCTAATTCTCTTAGCTGTGAGCCATTTTTATAAAACTGCTTGGGTTTAGTCCTCTCATATTATTTTTTTTCCCTTCAATAGAGACACTTTTTCCAAAAGGGTAGTTTTCGACATAATTACCTCCATTTTCCGCATGTGTAAGACTGAGAAGTTTTCCCAAGATGTTACCCAGCAGACTTCTCTTGGAGTCCTGTACAAACCATGCCCGTTTTTGTCACATACCACATGACATTCTGTTACAGATGGGCTTAACAAACAGCATCCTAACAGGAGGCATAAAAGTGTTTTTTCTGTCTCCCGGCAATGTGGGAAGGTGAGGCTAATGAGATTAGCATGAACATACTTCTTTGGTAGGTAAGAAACAAAACAGAATGAAAAAATCGCCAGTGAAGTCTATTTTCTTTAAAAGTTTCTTTTCAAAATACTGAGGGATCTGGCTGCTTTACCAACTAGTAACCCAGGCATCCTCAGGGGTTACTGGAGAGAGAAGCATCTTCAGCTTTTCCAAGTTAGTCTTCTGTTCTGAGCCTGTCCTTCAGTTTCCTGTCTTTCTCCAGGAGCAAGAATAATGCAGTGGTGTTAGGAATTTTTTTTTTTTTAATTGGCTGTTTATCTGTGTAAAATGCATTTAGAGCACATTGATCAAGCCACGCTGTTTTGGAGTATCTTGAGTTACTACAGGGTTTAATTGGTAGCTGATACATTTTGATGTCATTTGTAATTTTGTTATAGTGCAAATGCCTATATGACTTTTTAAACAGTAGTAATGCAGCTTAGTTCAAAGTATTGATCCTTTGTTGACCTTGATCAGAAAATTGGCTTTGAAATATAAGACCTCTCAATTCATTTAGCTTGTTCAAAAAAATATAAAATCTGAATATTTAGTTTATCATACCAGATACATTTTTATTTCTTAATATTAATATAGCAAATAGCAATGTTTCATCTGTATTACTGCATTGTGAAGTACGTGGAAAATACGGACAATTCAAGAGGGCCTATTTATTAGCTAGAAATGCAGAACATCCTTAAATCTTTGCTAACTCGGAGACAAGGCTGAGGTTAATGGCAGCATCATCCGTGGCTTTGCTTTTATAGTGGAGGAGTTGTATGGAAGGAGGTGGGGCAGAAAAGCAGGGCAGAACAAGTTGATTGCTGCCCCATCTGCATGCTGAGAATCGGATTGTCTCCCTGTGCTCTCAATGGACAGAAGACAATCACACATGGAGCGCGATAAGTTGACCTCATCCAGTTACGCTGGTGGGGAGGCCACTGGGTATTACAGACACTCACAGCGTGTTGCCCAGACGTAATACCCACAGGATCTTAAAGCTATTAGAGTAGTATTGGGCAACTAAAAATATTCCAGCTGGGGTTTCTCAGGTGCAGTTAGCAAAAAATATCCCAGAATGGTTGTGAAACTGTTAGAGTGGGAGAAAGGAGATGTCTG
This sequence comes from Chionis minor, assembly GCA_013398295.1. Classification (NCBI taxonomy): domain Eukaryota; kingdom Metazoa; phylum Chordata; class Aves; order Charadriiformes; family Chionidae; genus Chionis; species Chionis minor. The sequence goes on from VZSF01010886.1 coordinate 1,614,476, forward strand.
TAGAATATTTTTAAGCCATTCAAGCACACCTGTTCGTTTCTAGCACCTAACTGTATCATATACACGTTGCAGGGTCTGGGAACTGACGAAGACACACTCATTGAAATCATCTGCTCACGAACAAATCAGGAGCTTAGTGAAATTAACAGAGTCTACAGGGAAAGTAAGTTTACTTGGGAAGTTTCAATGTACTATGCTTTTACACTAAGTTACTTGGGTAAGTTCCTCTCAGTGCAAATTTGATTATTACAGTCTCTTACACAACATCTGCTTTGATTCTCTGGCAGTTGGACATAAGATACTATCTCGTACTGGTGTCCTGGATGTTTGTGTGTGTTTATATACTTTCATCTTGTTGCTTGGTAGCAAACGAGTTGGAGAAGGTTTGAAGGTTTGCTACTCACATAAATTGTGTCTAAATGGGGGATGGGGGGTTGTAAACAAGATGTATTCCGTGCATAGTGACAGAAAGAATGATGTTAGATTATGGATTTATTTTAGTTATGTGGTAAGTAGGTGAATCTCAAATCTACTGAAGCATGCTTGTAAGCTTATTTGGTAGACCTTCCAGAAAAGACATGAAATAGAACTTCATAAAAGCATCTATTCTGTTTTTCAGCTTTTATAAAGTCTATTATCTGATTGAAGCTGTAATTCTTAGTTGATTATAAGCAGATGTAAGAGTAATCTTAGATCCAGCCTCAAAAAGTACCATTTTTCCTTTAATATTCCGAATGTTTTTATACTGGCCATTCTGGTTGGGTTTATCGCAGTTCAGTAGTGCAGTTGTCTGCTGCCTGTTTGTTTCTCCGAGCTTCAGGGTTGAGCTTCACCACAAATAGACTGAAATGTAGAAAATGGATGTGTGCTAATGCTTCATAGCTGTGAAGCAATTCTGATAAGATGCTGGCTGAAGTCAAAAAGCACAATGTAGTCGTTAATGGCCAGTATCAAAAAAAAAAAAAACAAATACATCTCAGCAAAGACAATGGTGCTGCTGTAGATTAGGTTGCTGTTGAAAACAAGAGAGAGTGAATTTTGTGGCAATATAGAGTATCACCACTTGGAAAGTAATGAAAATGTTCAGTCTCCAGTCCAGAATCTCACACACAGCATTCCTTTGATTTGTCGTAACAGCTTTTGTCTTTTGCATTGGACTTGTAAATGCAGTTGTCCAGTCATAAATCCATGAGTGGAGAAAACATAAGTGCTGTGTTTCTCAAACAAGCAAACCTCCATTGGTAGCTACAAATGATCTAACAGGATATTGAGCTTAAAACAATATTCCCTTCCTTTTAATAGTCCTAGGCTTTCCTGTTGTCTTTCCATGACAGACTGGTTGCATGGGAACTCTCATGACTAGCTGGTAGCAATGTTGTCTCTGTTGTGTGCAAGCTTGCATTTGTTTTCATTGTCTTCTACATGTGACTTAGATTGTAGCGGTTTGTTTATGGGTATAAAACACAGTAATTAGCAGCTATTCTTTGTGTAAAGGAGTATTTGTAGGTTATCATTTACTTGAAAAGAATTTTTTTGGTTTGTAGTGTACAAGACAGAACTGGAAAAGGACATTATATCAGACACATCTGGTGACTTCCGCAAGCTCATGGTTGCCCTGGCCAAGGTAAGTCTGTTCATATTTTACCACTTCCCTAATGTGCCTGCCCTTTGGTAACTGACTGATGGCTGCCAGTAAAACAATTGAATTGCTGATTCACTTTTAAAGTTACTTGTATTTTTCACTGTCTCTTGGGGAAAAAATATGCAAATGTTGAAGGGCGACGTATTTTGACAGAAATGCAGCATTCATAGCAGCAGCTTCGTAATGGGAATGGAGCACAGTGTTACTTAGCAAATTCAGATTTTAAAAAAATCAAAGAGAAAAGTATATGCATATAGCAAACTGCTCACTGTCTATTAAACATCTTCTAAATACTGCTATCCTTGTTTGAAGGGCAAAAGGTGTGAAGATACCTCTGTGATCGATTATGAGCTGATTGACATGGATGCTAGGGTAAGTGCTGGTAAAGACCATTAAACGTCTTAAGTTGATCGAGCTTTAGGGGATATTGAAAGTATAAATGCTATTGGAGAGAAGCATTTATGAAAGTAGGTGTGTATATTTCAGGTTGTCTTGCACAGTAATGTTTGCACGCTGTCAAGTTATCTGCCACTTGCAATCGTGATACCTTCTGTAATTAGTTTTCATGGGCTACTTACCCACTGGTACCTGTGCAGAAGCTCTCTGGTATCTCCCTTGGGCATATTGAGAAAGTGAGCCTTTAACAAAAGAAAACACATGTATTGTGAAGACTGGTTGTAACTAAGCAATTGTGTAAGATTGAGAGAAGTGTCATTGAATTTAAGGGCTGGTAATGCTTCTTTATTACATCTGTATCTGTCTTACTACATCTCTATCTGTCAAGAGCAGTTCTGCTGAGGTAAACAGAGCTAAATACAGAGTAAAACCTCTAGATAAAGGTAAACAAAACCTATTTAGTTTCAGATTAGATCCATACATCTTGTCCTTGGTGGTCTGCCCAACCATGTGTCCTTTTGTGCTTCTCCCACTGACACAGTTCCAGTAGTGCTTGTTTTCCAGTAACGAAATTGTATACATTTGCAGTGGCTTTTTGTGTAGCTCCTGATTTTGATGATTCTGCTTTTCATTCTAACCCCAGGAGCTCTATGATGCTGGTGTGAAGAGAAAGGGCACTGATGTCCCCAAGTGGATCAACATTATGACTGAAAGAAGTGTCCCCCACTTGCAGAAAGGTACTAATCAAGATGCAGATATGTTTTTTCCTATGAGAGGAAATTATATCAAAGTGGTAACTGTTTTATCCCAGATTTTTTTGAAATGTATGTGAAAAGCACTCATAAAACACAGGAGATCTCATAAATCCTAATTCATGGCTAAGCTGTTAATTTTTTTAAAAAAAATTATTTTCCATGGATGTGTTAATCTCACAGTTTGAATGTGCATAGAGCTCTTTTTTACACAGGTGTAGCCACGCTCAATTATACGTCATGTGGACTGAGAACAAAAATGTTACAAATCTAGAAAACATGGCTGCAGGAAACCTTGAGAAGTCCTTTAGCTTTTTCCTGTGTCCTAGGGGAGCTGAGCTATATCAGGTGTTTAAATCTGACAGTGAAGACTCTGAAAAGCAGCTCTGGTGTTGCTGCAAGAAGCACATGGGAAAGCCACTTGAAGACTTTCCTTTTCAGGGTCTAAATCACTGTTGTTTCAAAAAATACTAGTATGGTATTAAGATGGTATTTTATCAGGTTATGGAGGTGTTCAAGGAAAACAAAAAGGCCATAGCATTAGAACTTCACTCTCGGCTGACAAACTTGGGCTGTACTTAAGATAACGTTCTCACAAGAACTTGGACAGATATTTAATGGTATATCTCTGCATTGCACACTCTGTTTTTGATTTGGGTGGTTACTTTTATCAGTTCTTGGTCTGGTTTTGATTTCACCTCTTTTCTTTCTCGTGACAGTGTTTGACAGGTACAAGAGCTACAGCCCATATGATATGTTGGAGAGCATCAAGAAGGAGGTTAAGGGAGATTTGGAGAATGCCTTCCTTAATCTTGGTGAGTTACCCTAAAGTAAAAAGTATATTTAGACAGGATCTTTTCAGTGCTCTTGCAGTGTATCAGTGGTAAGCACAGCGCCCAGCTTCCTCTGTGTTGCTGGATGAGAAAGAAACTGGAAGTGCTGGCATTATTTGTTCTGTTGTGTTGGAGGATATTACAGGTATTTATAAGTAGCATACTTTGCCCTCTGTAAAATACAAACTTTGCTTTCCAGATGAAAATAAAAATGCATGTGTTTCATGATCTGTTGTTGGTTCCGCTTTTGTCTGATGCAGAGGCTTAATGTTTGTTTCCCCAAACAAACAAAAAGATTGGAACTATAGCTGAACACATTAATATTCAATATAGGTCTAGGCTATATAGGTATCCAGTATAGACATAGGCTGGAGAGAGAACAGGAGGGTGTGAGAAGATGAGCAGCTGAGGATGCTAGAGGCTAATAAAAGAGCTGATTTGGCACTGAATTCTCTGAAATGGGGAGGCAGGGTCTAAGGCTGTTACTGCGGCATGAGGTGAAGATTACAAGGATGTTGCAAAGTTTAAGAGGAAAATCCATTTATACTAAGGATGAACTGAGAGCTCTGTGATGTGAACGGAGAATAAACAGAGCTCAACCTTGAAAGGGAAACTTCTCGCAAATTAGCATACAATGAGTGTTTTCAGAAAAGAGGTTGCTTACAGAAGTGAAAGAATGAATTGTGGTGTGTGGAGGAGGGCTAGCATTCTGAATACTAGCGATGGAGGGAAACACTCATTGTGAGCATTTGTGGTTCAATCACAAGCTTAGCCAAACAACTTCTAAGTAACAACTCAGGTAAAAATAATTTTTCTGTGTCCCCTCTTAGAGAAACCTTTGCTGAAAACCTTATTTTGACTACTTAACGTGTCTGTTAAAATGGCTCCAAGATTCTGTGTTTCGCTATTCCGTGTATGGGCACGGTCTTTAACTCTTGTTATCTCTCTCTTCAGTCCAGTGCATTCAGAACAAGCAGCAGTATTTTGCCGACAGACTGTATGATTCCATGAAGGTAGGGAAGACTGTTATTTCTTTCTACTCGTTTTTTTTCTTGCCATTGTTTCATCAAATTTTGATTCCTTAGACGCTTTTATTGATTTGATGTGTGACTGGCACGTGAATAAATTAACAATGACTTAGTATTGTTCAAAAGTATTCTTTAACAGGTATGAACTTAGACCATCTATTCAGATGCATCTGGCACAGGAAAATATAGGGAAGGGTCTCATTATAATTACCTGTAGTAGATCAGTTGATTATAATTAGCAAAGTTAGACACATCTTTTGCAAGTAACCAAGAGCTGATAGCAGAAAAAGCTGTTTACTGAAGTGTCAAAATAAAACACTTAATTTGCCTCAAAACATTTTCTCAAGAAAAGGGATGAAAGAGAAACACCTGGTGACAGGCATTAGGCAATACCAGGAAGACCTCCTGGAGAACTAGAACTGCTGCCTACAGTCTAAGGAGCTAGATTTGTGACTGGAAGTTGGTCAAACACTGCTGATGAGTATGTTCATGCTCAAATTCCTGCATCGTAATAATGACCTGAGAAGGTTTAATTCATTCGATCTTTTATTACCACATCTCAGCTGCCTGTAGTTTGCTGTCTTACTATTAAGCATGGAGGCCTTTTACGCATTTCAGCTGTTAAGTTCTAAATGTGTATCTGCTTGTAGGGCAAGGGAACCCGTGACAAGGTTCTGATCAGGATTATGGTTTCCCGCTGCGAGGTTGACATGCTGAAAATTAAGAGTGAATTCAAGAGGAAATATGGAAAATCTCTTTACTATTTCATCCAGGTAAGTTTTTCAGCTTGCTTTTTCTATCAGTTGTATGGACGTTTGCAGCAGTCTTCATTGGCTTAATTGTACCATTAGAATTCATGGGAGGTGTTCTAGAGGCTGCAGTGAGAATAATGTGTTATTATGCACGCACTATTGAAAAACCCAGCTTTAACTTTACAGTCTACAGCTGGTACAACTCTTGGCAGCCACTTGACAGTATATGTAGGCTTTGTGCAATCAGCTGCTGTGTTATGAAGGAAAACTCTGTTCACCTCTTCCTATGCTCAAACCAAAAGAAAAGAAAAAAGCAATCTCTCTCTGATTTCTGGATGAAAGTAGAGCATCTAAATGGCTGCTCCCTTTCATTTCAGTGTCCATTTTAGCTAAAGTGATTTTTGTCCCATTTCTGTGACTGGGAAGGAGCTATAGCTGCGAGGTTTTATTTAACTTGGGGCATAGGTAAAGAGCTTGTGCATTTGTTTAAAAACTAGTCTTCTACCCACCCTCACAACAGCACATGATACATTCTTCCTTGTGTAGATGAAGTTGTGTCAAAATCTTTTCCTGAAGATGTCCATTTTAGATTATAAGCAAATTCTCAAAATATTGAACTTGATGTATGATTTTTTTCTTTTGCAGTGATCAGTGGGAAGGAACAGAATTGAGTCCTTCACCTTTCCTTTTTTGCATTGCTCTCTTTCGTACCAAAATTTCTCTCCCTTCATGGCCATTGTATTGCTTCAATGCAATACAATGCATTTGTATTGCAAGAATGACAATTTCAAGTCACACATGAGTAAAAGTCTAGATAGTCTCCTGCAGGCTGACAGGGCTTCAGCTGCAAAAACACTGTCTGTCACACGTTTAGAATATAATGCATATACTTTCATATTTTGCGACCGTTTTCTCATATGTATTTTGTATTTTTCTTCCCTTGCTTTATAGCAAGACACAAAGGGCGATTACCAGAGGGCGCTGCTGAACCTGTGTGGTGGAGAGGACTGAAAACTGTGATGGAAGAACCCCAAATCCAGACACATGCGTGTTTTGCTCTTCATTTTACTGTAATCCTGGGGGGGGGGGAGGGGGGAAATTACTTGCCTATCTAACCTTGGCTTGCCTTTATATCAGCCAGACGGGGGATGTAGTAGGCTTCGCGGCGCTGCGCGCTCCCCTCAGCAGCCGTGCTCTGCTTGGCCCTGCCGAGGGCCCCTCACAGCTGTAGCGCCGGACACTAACCCACCCGCCAACGAGAGACGAGGTCTCCAGCGCTCCTGAAAGGCTCTGCCTCGCTCTGCCATGTTTCTAATAAAACATAAATAAAACTGAAGTTTTACTTGAAGACGGGTCTCTTTCAAATCTTTAATTTGAAAACCATCTGAACAATTGATACGTATTTAGCTTTCGTTGTCCATTTTCTGTGTTGTATTTTTTTTCTTCCCGGGGTTCACTACTTGTAGCTGAGACTTTATCTTTCTCCCTCAAAGCCCTTCCCCTGTTTAATGATTCGGTTGCTCAGCAGAAGTAAAACTGTTCTCTTTATCCCCCCCCCGCAAGTGATACTAAACCTTTGTGAGGGGCAAACACTTCTCAATCCCTTTTAAACATTTTCTGTGCCTGTGTGCGACGGGGGAATAGTTTTAAGTGCTTAAGAGGGATTCAAAACTACTCGCCCCTGTCTGTCAGATCAACGTTTCCTTCAGAAGCGCCGGCGCTGGGACGTCCTGCCCGGCTGCCTCAGACCAGCCCGGAGCGAGGAGCCCATCTCGGTCAGGAGGGAGTTTCCCGCCCTGTCTGTTCCCGCCCTCCCGCGCCCCTGAGGCAGGTTCGGGTGCGGCGGAATGGCGCCGGGCCGGCCGCCCTTGGGCAAGGCTCTGTCCCTCTCGGGGACGGTGTGGGCTGGCCGCCGGCGCTGAGGGGGCTTCGGGCCGCCCTCGGCAGAGCCGGGAGGCGGTAGCGGGGGCTGCAGGCGCTGGCCGTGACCCCGCCGCTGTGCCGGGCGCTCGGGGCTCCCGTTTCCCCCGTGTGGTGACAGGTATTTCGGTCGTTAGTTGTAGCCGCTGTGCAGTAAGCTCACCCGGTAGAATGCAATTTTTGTTGTCTCACTGTAACATTATCTCCTACGACTGTATGAAAGTTATGTCCAAATGTTAGGAAAAAGGTGTAAAAAGCAAAGCTTTCTCTCTGTGAGTGTTGCTTTGGGCCCCGAGGCCTGAAGGCTGAGGGGAGCAGCCATCTTGGTGCAAGGGCCAAGCCCAAGTGCTGTTTGGGTGCTTGTGTACGGGCACGCTGCCTAGGACAGAGGCCTTGGGTACAACTGTAATAAAAATATCAAATAATTGGTGTAAAAGAAAATAATTTCCTCCTTTCCCAGCTGTTGTTCCTTTGGAAGTACAAAACTGCCTGCAAGTATCAGCTGTTTTCCCTTCAGCATTACCTGGTTTGTAGCCCTGTTTCAAAGACTAATTTTGAGACTTGTTAAATCAGCCTTCCAGAAAAGACATGAAAAGCACACAGTAGCCTGTTTCATGCTGCTATTAAAAGGGTGAGAGATCATTGGCTGTGTACCACAAGGAATATTTGGTGTAAAAACACTGCAGTTGATAAAATACTGGTAACTTAAATGCACAAATGATACTATTTTTCAGGAGCAGCTCCAATTTAATGCCTGATGGAGCAGTGTCATTCACACCTGTTTACAAAATGCCTCTCTGTCTAGATTTGTACATTTAAAAACTATTGCTGAGATAGCAAATCACTCTTTGAATCTAATTAGGTAAGTCATCTCTATAAACTTTGCTTGCTCAAATGTGGCCCTATAAAAGAAATCAAACGGCAGGCATTTTCCCAGTCAGTGGAATGAACAACTAGAATTTGATGGCTAGCGTGCTCTGCCTCACTGCTGCAGGATGTTCAAAATTGCAGGCAGTCTTTCTTCGGGAGCAAGGCCATGTTAAATAAACCAGCATGATTTCAAAGGCCAGAACCATTTTTGCTGACTGGAGCCTAGAAAGCAAATTAGCCTCCTGTGAGATCTCGAAGCTTGCTAGAATGTAATTGAAGTTGTTTGTTGGCATTGTTGATGATTTTTATTTTTTTTTAACTTTCTCTTTTTGTATTACTGGCTTACTGATGTTCCAGATAGGAACAAATTTGCAAGCTCTGGTGTTGATCCTGACATTTGGTTGTAGGCTTGCTAATATGCAAGGTGGTCCCTGTCCATGGAGATGTATTGCAAAAATCAACTCTCTGTGACTTTGAAAGTCAGGAATACCTTGAAGAATAGTGCTTGGTAGTGTTCCACTGTTTTACTAGTAATTCCCTACCTGGCAAATGGAACACATGATAAAAAGAAAAAACAATAAATAAATGAAGCTTTCAGTTGATATAATGTAGACTGTTACTCTGTCTTAAAATCTATTTAGCTTCTGAAGCAGGGGGGGAGGGGAGGGGGGAGGAAGTGTTTAAGATTTGCCTCTCCAGATCTCTGCTGTCCCAAGAAACTGTGAAGAAAGTCCAATTTCAGGTTTTTTCCAGGTTACATCTTGATTTAGCTTATTGCGTTTGCTCTTTGGAGTTCCCATTCCAAAAACATGTGCAACAACAAAAACTTTCCCTTTGATGTTTTGCACTTCGTTGGCACTGGTTCTCTGACTATCCCAAATTACACCACAAATAGCAGGAGTAGTATTTAATTGGATTTGTACTAGTCTCTTATCGGACCTGCTGTGTAACACAGACATTGGAATATGGGGCTATAGAACTGGACAAGTATCCGCTTAAGCACCTACTAAGAAAGTAACGATGTTTCTAGCGTGGCTGTAGGTGGTTTCCTTGGCATTTTCCCAATCATTTCCAGTTGTATGTATGAGAGTGATTTTTTTTATTTTTTTTTTTTTTACCTTATACAGAATTCCCTTCCTCAGATTTCAGAGGAATTTGTCTAAGTCAGAGTCTAAACAGTCTTAATTCGGAGTACGACAAAGTCACTAAATGCTTGCAGATGTGGAATAGCCATCAGACCTGTACTAGCCACTGCTCGTTCCTTGGCACAAAAATCCTTGTTTCTGCAATTGGTAACTCCATTTGCACAACATCTAAACATTTTACAAAACCAAGAAGTTTATAATTGCAGTGAATTGATAAGGAGTAAGGGAAGATGTTTTACAAGCAAGAAATAGGTTTAGAATGGATTAATTAAAATAAGTTGAAGTAGATTTCTGGGTTTTATTTGGGCAGTAGGATGTCTTTCTATTTATATCCTGTTCCTTCTAGGGAAAGATAACTGTATGTGGATAGTATCTTTGGAACCAGGCATTTCTATGTGCAGGGCCCTTTGGGGCATGATGCATTAAGAAACAAGTAACTTAATGTGAAATTGCAACTCATGTTATTCCGGTCCTGCTGTTGGTGATGTTTTCGGTGCACTGTCAGCAGCTGCTCACGAGAGGGAGCTCCGAGAAAGCATCAAGTACCCCCGCAGTCAAAACAAAACAAAACAAAAAATCCTAATATATCTCCCTATATATTATGAACCCCGCTCTCTCCAAACATTTACATTCCCTGACTCTAAGCCTTCATGTCAAAAATTCAGTTTCATCTTCTAGTATTTTTTCTGTATCTAGAAATTGGCTGTGTTCTCTGGAATACCTAACCAAGTTTTATAATTGCTCTCTTTTAGGCATAGGCAACCCAAATGATTTCTTATATCCTAATCATGTTAAGATTTTCAAAACTGAAACGCTTTCTATAAATAACCTTTCAAAGAGAGGATTAATAATGACAATAATTGTGAAGGAATTTTCTCCCCTTTCTCTAACAGGAAGTGGTTTTGATCTTGAAATTATCTGCTGCTTCCTGATTTAAAACAGGTACTCGTTCTTATTTTCTCTGTAGAAAATTAAATACATCACCATATCCTTTCCTATATTCATATTGCCACTTTAGAATTTAATTGCTAGCAATTGTACACTCTTTGTATTTTCCTTATCTTTACTGATAATAAAATACATGTGCCATTAAAGTAGCTTTTCTAAAGGAGATATTCCCATGTATTCATGTGTATTACTCTTCCTTTCCTTCTCACTCTGACTGATATATTCATGCCAGGGAATGTATTTTAAAATTTTATACAGAAAGAATTTGTTCAATTATGTGAGGTGACTTTGTTTATGTTCACCTTATGTATCTTTAGTGTCTTAAGAAAAGAAGATATTAATTGAACTGCTTTTTTGGTATGGCTTATTTAAGGTACTATTTAATGCTTAATAGAAAAAAAATCGTATTTTGCTACTGAAGAAGGTTAATTGGAAGGAATGTATACAGCTATGTTAATCATGGAATAGAGTATATTGCTTTTGAATTCCTGATTGAATAGCTACTAAGTAATTTGGCCAATATTCTTCTTTCCTCTGCTAAGTGTACTTATCTGGCTGGTTTATACCTCCTTATTTTCACATAAAGGTTTACTTTTAAGATGAAAAAAAGCTTTAAAACTTGTGGAGGCAATTTCTAAGCATGTACAGAACTTACCTGAAAATCTGCTTTCACTGAAGTCATTAAATCTTACTTACGTGTAGAAATCAGCATAAATTGTCTGATCCAAAATGGTGCTCTTATGAATTGTTGATTTTATTGAATGTTTTGAAATTGTGTTCCATGAACGAGAAAGGTTCATTTAAAGTAGCTGTAGTACTATTTGATTGTAAAATAAATGCAACAACAAAAAAAATCTTTCCAAAGTCCTTTAGACTTATGAAGCACTAAAGATGGGCAAATATTTTGGAAAAATATTTTTAACAATTTTTTGTTATAAAACCATCAAATGAGTATTACATTGTAGGCTTTCTATGATTATCTAGCAAATTAATTTTTGTTTCTAGGCAGTACTGCAATAAACTTACTACAAATATATTAACAACAATATATTTAAATACATCAGTAAAGCAACAGTTGGCATTGTACAATAAATACATGAAGAGTAGGGGATCTAGATTCTTCTCCATGTCTTTTTGCTTTTGCAGTAAAAAAAAAATAATGGTGTTAGGAGCACTGTAGATGTGTTTTAGGTTTTACTGTGAACTCTTAGTTCTGAATTTCCTTCCTCGTTGTAGGAAGATTTTTTCCCTTTTACTTAGAGGAAAGCAAAACAGAGACTGTAGTGGTCCTGGACTGTGACTACATCATAATGTTGTTATTACAAATGATGGATTACAGGAGGATTTTTCTCTAGTCTCTTGCAAATTTGTGTATTGCAAATGCACTCAATATTACAAGGTTTTAATAGTTTGCTTTTAATTTTAATTAAATTTAAATGTTTTTAAGTTTTAATCCTTTATATTAAAGGATTTTATTTAATAAATCTTTGGGGGAAAACAAGGTGAGAAGAGGCTAATGCAAGTTATAATTACATCTGGGACAGTGGCAGACTGGTTTTTTGCCCGTTTTTTAATGGAGAAAATCTTAGTAAAGCAACTGCTTTTTATTTTCTGGTTACGTTCAGGTCTCATATGCTACATGTTTGATGCGGGTAAACGGGTCAGTTTTCCTCCTTTTTCTGTTCCTCTTCTGTCTTGGGCTAATGTATTTTACTTTGAGAGAACAGGGTTGTCCTGTCAGTTCAAAACCTGGCTGGATATGAGCTGTGTAAATTTGTGTGTCATGTAGAAAAAAATAACTAATAAGGTGGGATTTGACTTTTTCAGTTATTTTTTCCCTCCACCATTTATTGCCATGCACAGAAGACAGAATTGTGGAGCGAAATCCGAAGTGCAGTTATTTCAGAAATGAGCCGCTCTGTCTGTAGTTGGTGATGATGTTAATGCGGTGTTTTAAAACAAGTATTTGGAACTGGGTAGGAGCCAAAAGGCTGAAAATAATGAACTCCAGTGAGGTAACTGATGAACTGACAAAATATTCAGAGGCTGACCATGTATGCATGAGTTGAGCTCAGACTCAGCAGCACAGAACCTAGAAGGGAAGCTGCAATCTAATTCTCTCTTTTGTTTTAATGAATTGCATTGCCGATATTTTGGATTAGCTTAGGTTGTAGCTCAGAAAACACCTTGATGTTAGATGAATAAACTGCAGAGATGCCTCTCGTGGTTCTGTGTGTAAGAAATGTATTTTAAAGGGACATGAAGTTGGGTAAGTAGCAGATAATTTACATATACAGATTGATTTGCTTTGATTAAATAGTAGAAAAGAAGGGAATGTTGTGCGCTGTTTATCAAACAAAATCTGTGAGATGGGAAAGTAATACTGTGCTCCTTCGTGTGATATGTCTGTTAAGCTGTAAGAGCCTGCCTGAGCTGTCCAAGTAAGTAAGCTCAGCTTGAGTCATCTATAAATTCAGGTCTGTATCTTCAGTCTTCATTACAGAGTATTAGGCACTCCGGTGTCTTTGATGATCTAGACCTGTCATTTTTAGCAATGGGAATTAGGTGTCTACATACCTTTCAGTACCCGAGTCTCATATTGTATGGCTGCCTGCTAATATCAGGTATTTACCAGGTTTGAAGCACTGCAGGTCCTTCAGCCAGGACAGTGCTCTGATGACCTTTTTCAGAGTTTCTCTTAAACACGGCAGATACTGGACTTGCAGACGTCCTGGGTGTTTAATCCCAGATTTTCCTTCTCTCTTAAATTAATCCTTGTCATCATTCTTATGCTGCTAGAAAATCTCATTTTTTTCAAAAATCGTGACTGAATGGATCATATGAGTCATCACCAATTATAAATAGACATGAATTGGTTTGTGAAAATGCTCTTGATTTGGGATTAATACGGTAGTTTGTGTTTTTTAAGTATGGCTGTCCTCTTCTTCCCCCAAAACCAGATGCTAGCTAACATTTTCTACATTTTCCCAGTCTAGTCATGACTGCGTGCTTTAAAACCATCTTACGAAGGTACACTGTTCTCTATTTAATTAGCCTGGCAGCAGTTCGGACTCATTGACAGAAGGAAAAAAGGAACACTGTTTGGGACAGAAGTACCTCATTGTGGTTCTCCTGTTGCTCTTCATCTATTGTGTGGCACTGTCCAAGTCATTTAGCTTATCTATGCCTCAGTTTCCCTTTTAAAGTAGAGATTAATTTCTTATTTTTGAATTTAAAAAAATATTCTTAAGTATTTCCTGATATAGCAAACCTACTACAACAGAGGATGAGCTGTTTTTCATTAATATTTTCAGTTCCTAAGTTCAGTCCTTTAGGACTGATGACCATTAATGATTGTGCTTCAGCTCAAATGTTGAAATGTTTGAAGCTTTGATCCAGTTTTCATAACCTGTGTATCTGAGCTATTTTTCCAGGTGGGCAAGTACTTTCACAGTTGTCTGAGCTGCAGGTCTTGGTCTTACATTGCACTAGGACAATACTGAATCTCTGAAAATTTGGACCAGGCATCGGAGATGAGAATGCACAGTTCAATATACAGTGCTTCATGGAATAAACAGAACAGCTGATGACCGAGTGAACTGTTTAGACTGAAACATTTGGGGAAAGTTTGTGTTGTGATAGGAGAATTATTCTGTCTGTCCTGCCAGTGCTCTTTGTCCTGCCTTCAGTCTTTTGGGAGTCTGCTGACTAGTGGTTCTGAGTGGCTTTTTTTCTGTATCCAGTTCAAAACAACTGCATGCTCTGCTATTGTCTCCCAAATCAATCGACCATAAAATGCTTATAGTTTTTCAGACCCGTTTTCCACTCTGCCGGTCTTTTGTACACATACAGTCCGGGTAACTGGAGTCCTTTGCAGTGGATTAAAGATTTAGCCTGCTCCCTTTCTGATCCTTCTCAAGTCCCTTCATCTCTTCTCCACGCACCCACACACCCCTCGCACACCCCCCAATTCTTTTAATTTTCCACTCTTAATTCATGTGGAATAAAAAAGAGGACAACTCTAGACCCTTGATCTAACGCTCAGGGAGGTTAGCTATGAAGACTGATACTGATTTTGGTATTTGGGAATGTTCCAGGCAGGCGGGGTGAGGGAAGGAATTTTACTTTCCACAGTAAATACTATACCAGGTCATTGGAAAAGAGATCATCTTTGTATTAGTGTATAGATTTGCCATTAAATCATTAAGAGGGTCATTAGACTGATTCAAATTCAGTATTGGATTTTCCAGAAGGGCTCTCTTGGTATCAGTGGCAGTAGTGTTTTCAGGGTGAATTGCAGTAAGAGCGTCAAACAACTGCCAGGATAGCTGCTGCTGAAACCTCTGCTTGGCTCAACTTGGAATTTATTGTCATTTAGTGAAAATATTGGTGAGAACATAACCTTTTGTAATGTTTAATGTTTTATTGGCTATAAAAGATAAAATATAGAGTAAAGGGAAGTAAAATAATATTTTGTTAGGTCAGGAGCTGGATTTATGTTTCTACTTACTGATCGAATAATCAGTGGGTCATAAAGATCAGACCGCCTGCCTCCTATCTCTTCCTCTTTTTTATGTGTGTATTCAACAATCCCTTCTGTGTGATAGTTAGGCCCATGGGAGCTTACAAAAACACCAGGCCCCTTTTGTCCAGGGGTATTAAATTAGCTGTTTAGATCAAGAAGAATGTAGTGGATGCTTCTGTTTCAGACATTAAGCAGTTGGGATAGGACCAAATAGACTAGGATGCTTGACATGTGCAAATGGAGCACTTGCTCACAAGGGACACTCAGCTGCGTTGTGAGCTAATTCGGCACACAAAAACTAGGCATTAAATAAATTGTGCATTAACGTTTGGTGAAGAGTATTAAGTAAAGAGTTCTCAACTCTTCAGCTTAAAAGGAGTGATAGTGCACATTTCACACTTTCAGGATGTATCTAGCGTGCTCTTATTTGAATAGATCAGTAGTGGAAATAGCATTTGAAGGCTTCTCTGAAAAATGGCAATACATTGAGATTTTTCATTAGCTTGATAATCCCTATGCTGGGATGAAATTGGAAAGATCTCATGATCAATCTTAGAGGAAGCATCATGGGGGAATTCTCTTTGGTAAAAGCAGGGTGCTGTGGCAGAGGAGTGTGAGGGCAGCATCTTTGTCACAGTTTAATTGTCCAGTAGAAGTACAGAGAATTTCATATTCTAGTGAAATGACAGGCGTTGGGGGGTTTTGTGGGGTTCCCCCCCCCCCCCCCCCAAAGTAGCAGATTGAGGTGGGCTTGCAGCTGTGAGTTACTGTAAAACTTTGGTAATTCCATTAGTGTCTTTTGGAAGGAGCTGCTCAGGACACCTGATCTTTTGTTGGATTAAGACTTCACTCCCAATTGTCCTGTTAAACCAACTTTCTTAGGGTAGAACTAATCCAAAAGATTTATTCCAAATAACTTAATTTGGTAAAGCCTGTAAGAAAATGCCAGTCTTAGTAGTGCCTAGTGTAGACATTGCTTGGTATCAGTGCTATGCGTTTTGTTAATCATGTGAAGTTTGCAAGAACCATGAACCTGTTTTTCCTCTTGAAACAAGGGGTTCGGTTTTGCTTCTGATCACTTTTCTCCTCTTCCTTTTTGTTCCTTTTTGTCCCTTCTTTCTACCCCTCAGTGGAGAGAAAAAAACCCCTAACCCAAACCTCTCTTTTTCTTCCTACAAAACGCCTGATGTTGTGCAATTAAAAATATGAAGTGAGAAAACCTGGAATATGTGTGTCATTCTTTGCGTATGTATTATATGGTAGTGCATTCTTTCTAGGAACCCAGAAAGAGATTTTTTTATTCAAGTTTCATACTCCTGCTTACCTGCACTGATATGATCCCTTCAAGGAAAAACAGCTGAAATCCTTAAAGTGGCAGGATGATACTGGTTATGCACCTTTCACTAAATCTTTTATGCTCGGAAGGCAAGTCAAGCTCAGTTCTCAGCCACTAGCATGGAGAGTGACATGGATTCAGGATCACGCTTGATCTGGGCTGTGAAATGTGACTGTTCTTCAGGGCTTTCCTTTAAAATCAATGAATGCCCTGTGTGCATAGCTCACAAGACTGGCAGTATGGGGAAAAATATATGAAGAACAATACTTTACACATTTCTATTCTGGCTTTTATCCCAAGAGATCCCAGAGAGCTTCAGTAACTACTGTGCAACCTGCCTTTAATGAAGAGGAGTGTCAGGCCTCAATTGTTTCAGCACATTTCCATGAGGGTTTTTTCCCCTCGTACTGTGATTCAATTTTCTGTCTCTGATGGCAAGGTGGGGGGAAGATAGCTGTGTTTGGGGAGGTTTCTATCTTTGCAAATCTGCTGGTATCCCCACGAGACAGAAGTGAAGGATTTTTTTGTCTGTAGCTCCAGGGTAGTAACACACAAGAAGCATGCTCACTGTGGCTGTGCTGTTCTGAAAGGACTTTATCTCTGCAAAACTTTCTTACTTCTGCAGGGCTGATGTGACCTGCTGCTGCTCTTAGAGTGAAGTGAACTGGTTAAATGAGAACTTGGGTCACGGGAAAGAAAAGAGATCTTAGAACTGAACCAGCCAAGTGCTGCTCTGTTTAACTCTCAACACTTCCACTTGCTGCTAAGGAGCACAAGATCCTTTTTAAAGCCCAGTTCTACTAATTAAATATGACACTTATATTAAATATGTAAAACCACCCAATTGTCAAGTACATACAATGCACAGCAAGGACAGCTGAGCAGTACTGCTTGGCTGCAGGCAGGGATTTGCAAAGTCTGCAAAAAAAATCCCGCAAGGAATGGTGACAGTCTGCATTGCAATACACCAACTCCTGCAGAAGAGTACTGTACTTTTCATCTTCCTTCATTGTACCTACATGAAAGGATCATCTGGAGGGGCAGATGTTGGCCTCACACCAATTCTAAATAATGGATGGTACCGGCATTTGTATTCTTCTTTTGTGGAGCCAGTTTATGTGTCGTTTTTACTGGCTCTCAGAGCCCAGGGAAATATGATTTGGAGCCAAGTCCGGTTCCATGGCTCTGGTTTGCCTAGCTCAGGAAAAAGCCAGGGCTGTTTCGGATAGGCCATCTGGCTCTCTTGAATGGGCTTATTAGTAATAGTGGAGGTGGGTCTATTAGCTTGGGACAGGAACTCAGAAACAGATGCTTTGTTTATGTGTAAAATATGGCTTCAAGCCAAAGCGCTAATCATGATTGCCTCTGAAGTGGTTCTAATCATCTGTATGAGACTGCATCGGGTCTTGTGTTGTTTGTACAAGCTGGTAGTTTAGAGGTGTTGTGTACAAGATATTTGTAGTCATAATTTCTCCAAACAGGTTAAGGCAAACATTATGAGAATCAGCATATTAATGTGCTGTGTTTCAAATTAGAATTATAAACACACTTTCCTCATTGGAGGCCTAATCTGCTAGGAAGAAGCCAGATGTTTACTGATGACACCATTATTTAGAAGGACCTATCAAACTAAAACAAATTATTGTTGTTTAACTGGAGGAAAGCCTAGTTTTATGTATCAACCTAGTAAAACAGCTCTGCGCTGACACTGACTGAAGTAGTTTTTGTTCTTCAGGCAGCAGGCCAAACGTGAATCCCAGCAGATTTGCAGGTTGCCCTTCTGGCTTTAGGAAAGCAAAACAAGGTGTTGCCTACGTTTCGATAGCGTACATGGAAATAAGTGAAAATAGGAAATGAATGGTCCTGGCCTATTTTTACCAGAAAACAATTCTGAAGCTAAAGTACTAAAGACTAAATTACTTTTTAAGATTTCAGTTAGCGTTAGAAAAGACTAAAATTAAGGTAGAAAATTTTGTGAAAAATGGAAAATGTAGACGCCTTTTGTTTAATTCTCTTCCCACCCCCCACCCCATTTCTAATTTGGATGCATTTCTGAGAGGGGGAAATTATAACTGGTTAATGCGCGTGAATGGTTAAAGTCCAGGTTTTATTCATAAATTCTTTCATGTGTTTTCAAATGGTATTTTGTGACGAAAAAAATGTGACAGTTTCAGGCAAGGTGGCTTTATCCATTCTTTTTTTTTTTTCCCCCTTTCAAATGTCTGTTTCCGTACCTGTTTTCCTCACAGAAATTTGAAATAGGCAACTATCTGAATCTGTCTCATGATTTTCAGTAAATTTTTGCTTCAATTAGTCTCTCAATAGAGTTGATTCTTATCCTGTATAGCTTTGCATCAAAACAGCTTTTCTTTTTTTTCTTTTCTTACTCTTTCCCATTTTGATAAGCTGAAAAGCTGACACTGTACATCAGTCTTGCCTGTAACACCAGATTCTAAACAATCGTGTAAGCACATGCTTAGAATACCATGCTTTTATGTTATCATGAAGTTTACTTTTTTGTTAAAGCATGTGAGCTTCAGAAGATGCTTGAAACTTAAGCCAAAATGTTGCTGTGCCAAATACAGGTCTTCAAACTGTATACAAAGAAAAAAGTACAGTAATACATAGATTGCCTCATGATCCTAGTCCTCTAAAGATGAGCAGGAATAGTCAAGATGGGTGCCACACTTGTGTAATTTATATCATACTCTCTGTGGATGCATAAATTGCTACCTTTGGTATAGTCTGGTGGACTTGTAGAACTGTCAAATGAAAACTACCTTTGTGGAATCCTGTATGTATGTGTGTGGCTTTGAATTGTCAATCTACAAAGTGGGGTGTTCATAATACCTGGAAATAGACACTCAAAATTACTTTACTCCATTGT
This sequence comes from Chionis minor, assembly GCA_013398295.1. Classification (NCBI taxonomy): domain Eukaryota; kingdom Metazoa; phylum Chordata; class Aves; order Charadriiformes; family Chionidae; genus Chionis; species Chionis minor. Next base: position 1,633,510 of record VZSF01010886.1, read on the forward strand.
TTCCTGGATTGATGTTTCCTGAAGCAACTGTATGATAGAGATACCCAAAATACTACAGTTATTTGCATGTAGAACAGATATAAACAGTGCCTTTGATTTAAAAAAAAGTGGTAATCTGAAAACTCTTTTTTAGCTATAGATATTAAGAGACCATGAGTCGTAGCTTCTTGGAATGCTTGGTAGTACACAGGAGAAAATGGCAAGTATGCAGTGGAACAAATTCTGGCATCATCTAGCTGTATCTGTTGTTAATTAAAGCTTGTAATTTTTTTTTTTTTTTTTTGCTTTTCTCCTTGATTGCAAAAACGCAAAGGTTGCGTAGGTAAAAGCACTCCTGTCATCCTTTTGATAGTATTATAGAACTGAGTATTCTCAGTTCTCTCACTGAAATCTTCTTAGAGGTTTGGACTTGCAGGAAAGCATGACAGCTCTGAGCAAAGCCTGTAACATTGCTCTTAATGTAGCCCTTTTGTGGCTAGACACTGCAGCCCATGATATGTGCAAAAATAACTCATCGTTCAAAAAACACCTCTACCCCCTCAGAGTGTAGAAGCTTAATTGGTAGAAATCCCTGCTGGACCTATCACTCTCCTATCTGTAATCTTACTGGGCATAGTTCTTAAAGCATAGAGACAAAATGAAAAGTTATTTAATTTCTCTTCTGTGCGTCAGAACTTCCTGAGTGCACATAAGACCATAAAATAAATAGACATTCCTTTTTTTAATTAGCCAGATCCTCGTTTTTGCAGCTACTTTCTTTGACAAGTGCATCATCAGTTTCCCTTGTTTTTTCCAACTGAGGACAATGATACAAGGGTATCAAAGTGAGGATCTTTTGCATGCACCAAGAGGCAGCTTTCGTGTTCCTGGCATTGTCTAGACTGTGAGTGCTGTGGTTTGTATGAGGAGTTTTATTAATAGCGATGTGGAGTTCTCTGTGTATTAGGTGTATTAATGGCTGCAGTGCGTTCGCTCTGTGTTCGGTTCATAAAGAGTTCAATGACATTTATGTCTCCGTAATGAAATGAGGATGTAAGATATTCCTTTGCTTAGCGATAGCATCAAACAGAAGATAGTTGAAAAATTAAAAATATAATTGAGGCCCTTATTAAGACTACTTCAGAACTGTGCATTCTTAAATAGCGTATACTATTTAGTTAGATATTTGGTTAGGTGGTATATCTTTTGTTCAGGAGTGAAGAGAATATCAGGAAGTAACTGTGAGGTCCTTCCCAGAAAAAAGCTCCCACTGACTCATGTTCAATAGACACCACGGAATTTGTCTGAGAAGGAAGGAATTTTACCTTCATAGGCTGAAAATGTCTAATTAAGGGCCCAAGTGGGTTTTCTTTGAAGTCAGTTGGGGCTACTCATGGAGGGAGCAACCATTCGGCATAAGTAAAGCTGTCTGGCCCAAAAAACTTTTAACAAATTTTGCACTGTGTTAAAATAATCTAAGAATCAAACACAGAACAAATGTGACATTTCGGTTAATGAATCTGTTATGCCATGTTTCCCTAGGAAACTTGTAATTATAATTAATTACCTCAAATCTGCTGCTAATCCATTTGAGCTTAGAAAAGACATGAATTTTGAAAAAGTTAAATTTTCTGCTGCTATGTTACTTTCTTTGAACATTTGAATATTTGAAGTAACATTACAGCTGAATGACTTTGATTTTACATATATCTTCAAATTTTTCTGAAGCTCTGCCAGTTCTACATTCAGCTGCTGTTGAGCAAATGCTTGTTAATATATATTGGGTGCAGGATGAGGTATGGAGACTGTGTGTTTGCATTGGCTCAAAAATAATACTTTTAATTATATTTTCAAACTGTATTTAAACAGTGGTAAAGTTGCTGCCTTTTTATATACTGAAGGGCATATGCAGGTGGAAATGGTACCACTTCACCAATTCTTGAACAAGATATTTGTGGACTGAATTTTAGAGCCTCCAGCTGTGATGTCAGTTTTCTATCCAACTGCTTGCTTGCAGATCTAGGTGAGATAATGTTTTTAAGAGCACCTGACCAAAAAAAAAAAAAAAAAAAAAAAAAAAAGAGGAGTACTATAGCAAACAAATTATTACACCAAATCCAGGATGGGTGTAAATCTGTGTGACTACAGAGCGTATCAATTTACATTAACTGAAAAAACATCCATTATGGTGTAACAGCATGACCAATACTTGACTTGCTTTCACTGAGAAGGGTGGTATTTAATTTAGGAATTTGGTGGTATTTAAAAGGTATCAGAGAATTGACCCATCCTAGCAATTGCAAGCTGCACAGGAAGAAATCTATGCAGTATTAAAAACACAGGCGAAAGAATTGAATAGGATTAGCCAGAAAAGAGAGTTGTCATGAGACTTAACACTGTCTATTGGGTATGCTCTTTTGTAGCTAATGTAGTTAGTGTAGTTCTCTACCAACTTTTTCAAAAGGATCTTTAATGATTAAGAAGCCGTAGTTCCATTTTCATAAAGGCTCTGAAAAAAAGAAGAATTAGTATTTCTGAAGTTATACCCTATAACATATAACTGTCTGCAATGGTACTCAGCAGCCCCATTTACAAGGAAGAGTTAAATTTTATAGTTGATTGTTTTGCATAGTTTCCTGTAGCTGCTAAACCACTGATTGCCTTAATCGCTCCCTGCTGCCCCTGACCAGGAAGGGTGAAAAAATTGTTGTTCTCTTCCTTGAAGGACTGGCTGGAAAAGCCACAACAGTGACACCCATAGCAAACCGAGGCAGGTATTGCCTATACACAGTTTTTCAGGACCTGTGTACTGCAGCTTCTTCTGTAGCTTAGATTTCCCGGAAAGGAAGCGATCCACCGATAAAGGTCTGGGCTATAGAATCAACTGTTCTGAAGTGTAACCATAGTAAATGGAAACAAAACAAAACAAAAATCTCATTATTACACCCATAAACTGTGTTTTAATTTAGAGCAAGAACTGGGTTACTTGTGGCTGAGCTAAGTTAACTCTTAAGTATTGTCTGTTTTGTGATGGTGTACTTCGAGGGTATGGCTTGTGATGCTTGTGCAATTTTACCATCTGGCACTACGATCTATTCTCTATCCTAAATGAATGCTAAAGGTTTGTGGAGCAAGGGTTATATATATGTGCTCTTTGCTTATCTTTTTCCTGCAGAACAGCCTGTTCTGAGACTTGAGTATTCTTGTCAAAGATTCACTGCTGATTTTTTTTCTCTGCCATTTAAAATGAGTCTTTTAATACTTAGAAAGTCATAATACTTATGAAATGGATGGAGTAAGAATACATCTTAGACCTTTCCTGGATGACTTAGAAGATACTTTGAAGTAATTTCATAGGCTTGAAAAACAGTTGACAATAATGGTATGAATTTTAGTTTTGCTGCTCTTGAACGCATTGTGTGATTGCAAAGTAGTGCCCTTGTTAGATTTTAGTTTCTACCTTTCTCTCCAACTGGTTATAGGAGCTTCAGGCCATGTACGGCACTTCCAGCAACTGATATCCTGAAGACAGGGAATAGATTAGGGGAATCCAGTCTGGGCACCCAGGGAGGAATCTCACTTCAGTCACGCTGGCTCTGTGGAGCTTCTAAGAGAGAACAGGTTAATTTTAGTGCTGTGTTAATAGTTAATGTGCCGTGTGAGACGTGCCATTATGAGAAGAAATGTGGTGTTGTATAAAAAGGTGAGGAAAAGCTTGAGCTGGCCCAAGTTGCTACGCTGTTCTGCTTCACTTTCTCATCCTCTTGCATACCTGCATCTGCCAGCCTTTAGCTCTTTGTGGCAACAGGAAACAGAAAGGTCAGAGAAGGTAGTAGTTCTGCTGCTTTACTTGCTAACAGCCAATGTATCACACAGCAAAATTCTCATTTTATGTGCACATTAATATTTGTGGCAATCCTAATACGTCTCTGCATATAGGAAAGCATGGAAATTGTGTGCCAGGCCGTGAATACTTATGACTTTTGTTTCTGTGGATCTCTGAGTATTTGGTGGTGGTTTTCTTTCTTTTCTTCAACTTCTGTCTCATGTGGATCAGTGATCTTGACAGGCTCTTGGGGGTTTTGTGTGGTTTTGTGGGGGGGTTATTTTTAATACACTTCTTCAGAACTCCTATTACAGAGAGGTGCTTGAAAAATGTGGTCTAGTACTCTGTTAAACCCAAAAATGCAGATTAAAAACAAATTCTTTTTTTTAACTTAAACTGATTTGTGGATGGGCTCACGTAACTCTACTGCTCTAGCTTTTGAATTGTAGTGCATGTCTTGTTCTTCAACAGATCTTGTTTTTCACCACAGTAACCTCTGTTTACCTATTTGATAATTTAATTCAGGTTTGCTGCAGTTATGCTACGGCCTTTAATTTTAATCTCTGTTTTGTTATTGCTGAGGGCAAAATCTGGCTCTGAAAATTTGGGATCGTCACCTATGTGCAAAGTTTATATAGTAAAAGGAAACTCATATTCCATTCGTATGTTACAGAGAGATAGCAATGTATGGTGAGTGACATAGTAAAGTAAAACCTAGTGTATCAAATGCAGAGACTGTTTAGTATGATGCTTTTTGATTTGGGGTAGTTCCTGAAGCTGGAGAGAGCTTGGCATAATTGCTTCAGATTCTCTGTGTGCATTATTTGTGTCTATTTACATCTGAAAAATAATTGTGTACAAAGCACAGGCAAAATGGTTTGCATACCCTTTAAAACTGAAAAAATCAGGGCGCACTGGCTTGTTGGGTTTAACCAAAAGACTAGAACTAAAAGCATAACTTCCGATTGTCTAGATGTTATCACACTCTTTGTACTTAAAGGCCTTGTATATATTAGGAAACTAAGTGGTTTTGGCCTCTAGAAGTTGATTTTTCCAATTTGCTGTATTTTGAAAGTACAATATTCTCCTTCACATGTAGCCACAGGCATTAACAACTCACTTGAAATAGTTTTTGAAATTGATTTTGTACCTCTCTAGTACCGTTTAGCTCAAACATGGAAGCCATTGCCAGTGTGAGTAGTACTGGGATTTTCATTATGCATGCGGTGTTTGCAGCTGAGCACATCCACATGGTGCAAGTGGAGACGTGTTCTAGATGTCAGGAAGTGGGCAACACTTCAGAAATCTGCACTTGAACTGCTGGATTTCTAAATCTATGAGGAATGTTCATAGCATGAGTAAAGATACTAATTTCAGATGCCACTTCAGCAAATTTAAATTCCTCACTTTGTTTGGAAACTATGTATAAGTAAATAAATAAATAAATGGAATATGAATTCTCTTATGCACAGTATGGATAGAACAAGGTCTGATGGTTTCTATGAAGTGTTTAATTCCTGATGGTAATGATAAAAGTTCAGGAAAATTGGTTATATCCACAACCATTCTTTTAAGCCAAACAAACCATAGGTTAAAAACTTTAGGCTCAGGACTTTGATTTTTAATTGCTGAAACAAATCTTGGCTTTGTGTATTACTTTTTGCTAAGTACTGTTCTGTAGCATGCTGTCTCATGGTACGTTAAGAGACATTTTTTGTTTGTCTCTGGACAGCTGAGTAGTGTTTCAGGCCTAGTTAAGATAGTTGTTGATAATATTCATTAAATCAAGAACCAATTACGGTTCTTGATTATCTTCTGTTGAAGTCAAGAAGACTTTTTTAAGAGCTATTCAGTATGGGTAATGGATGGGAATCTAGACCTCAGGGTCTTCGGGCTGTGTGTTGTGGAATGAAAATCTGCTGTCTTTATTCAGGTTTAATAGCACCTTGATTTGCCAGAGTACTCCTATGCCATTGTAGGCAACAGCTTTTTGCATTAAAAATTGCTTTAGCGAGGAAGTATGGCAAAATGAAGTCTAAAAGTAGCTCTGTATTAGATTAAAGTAAGTGTGTGTGAAAATGGATTATATGACAGGAGAAGAGATTAGCAGCTAATTAGCTGGTAATTCTTGTTAGTCAATAAAAGTACTGAACGTATACACTGTCTCCATAGTATCATGTATGTCATATACATATTCTCAATAAAAGGTAAACTTTAACTTAAGTATATTGTATTAATTGTGATTTTCCTGAGAGCATTTCTAAAAGTAGTTTCTGTAATCACTATGTTGACATGTGATCTGTTAATTCCAGTATTATATCTGTAGGAGGACAAGCATTGTGAATTAAGGGTTGACTGTACTGGAATCTTACCCCTACTGGTGGTATTTATCCAGTATTTCCGAACAGTAGGTATTAATGGTAGAGTCAATGCATAACGTACCTAACATAGGAGCTTTGTATCTGTGTTTTGGATTTATATTTTTTTCTATCACCAAACTATAGTTAAGATACAAGACTGCTGGAAAAGTAACCCAGACTGTTTTGCAGGCTGGCTCCTCCATCATCCTTGATTCCTGTATGCAGAGTAGTGTTGTATTAAGATATAGACAGAAACAGCATGGATGCCAATCTGAAGTTCTTGTGCCAAGTTTGCTGTCTATGAAGTTTCTTTAATAAGGATATTTGGAAATTCCGTTATGTATAAAATGTCTTTTTTTTTCAAGAAAGAAAATCTTGAATGGGAGTTTTTTCCCCTCCACAAAGTTTTGTGATTTTTTAATATTTTTTTTCAGTAGTTACTTGAATCTTTTTCGGAGTTTCCTTATTTTGCTTCGCTCCCTGATGTGTTCTTGTGGAAAAAAATCAGACTCCAAATGCCTTCTCTGCCTCGGGTGGCCTTGGATATGCAAATCTGTCTTGAATAGCAGAGGAGTTGATAACTCTGGCCTACAGCTCTCACACAAAGGAGACAGATTTGTCTTCTTTACCCCCTGTTTGTCTCCTCAGGAACTCTGTTCTTGGTTGACAATATAAAGCAAAATGAAGAAAAAAATGAAAAGCCTGCTCTAAGCAAAGTAAGAGAAAGGGGAGCAGGGAAAGAAAAAGCACTGCTTGTGTTTCAACCAAATAAATTGCTTACTGCAATTTTTTGATAGGTGTCTCACTTACTGTTTTATTCTCATTAGTGGAAACGAGGAGTATAGTATTTCTGTCAGATTTCCCACATTTCCCCATTATCATTGGATTTGTCACAATATGTCACTTTGCAGAACAAATGCTTCAGAGGGGCCCTGAACCACTGTTATTGGAAAAGGGTATCAGTTGTGTTGTCTTGCAATCAACTCGTTATATTAAAGAAAAGGGAAACACTTCCGTGGATGTCATTGAAAGGAAAGGTGGCTATTGTAAACATTTAAGAAGAAAACCAAATCTAACTTGTTTATCAGGGATGTTTTATCATTGTCAGCCTTTTATTAGTCATTTAGAGTTGGTTTGCTATTTAAAGTTTAAAATGTTCAGTTAGTGGGTTAATCTTTCATGTAGGTTTTTACCCTTCATTTGTTGGTAATTGAGGTATTTGTTTATCTTAATTTCCTTCAAGTACTTGGTTAAAACAAATGAGTACGAACACTTTGGAAGCTTTTACACGGCTATTTGTCACAGAAGGTGCTGTAATACACATTTCACAGCAATACACCTAGAAACAATTTGCTAAGCTGGTTGCTGACCAGCTATTACTACTTTTTTTTTTTTTTTAATCTGATCAGGTTTACAGTACAAATGAGAACTGCAATACCATAATTAGGAAACTGAAATTGCAAAAGACTGGTGCTTGTCTAGCACAAAAACCTCTACAAAAGTTCAGCAGAGGGAATTTTTGATGTAGCAGGAGTGTTAACAGCTGCGCTAAATTAGAGGCTGCCTATGGAATCCATAATAAAACAGACAGTGAAGCTTCAAACAGAATTTCCATGACTGAGTATGTCTATGTTCCAGACCCATCGCTGGCTTTTGCTTTATAACCTTCACTCTTTCCAATTTCCTTTTTCTGAGTTTGTGTTTTAATAAACAATAATGCAATAAAAGAGTTCTCTGATGTTAATGATGTATATGCATTGCTCAACAACAAGGGCTTTTTAAAATTAATTAATAGCTTAGTAGGAAAAGCGAATTAATTGCTGCAGCAGGAGGCCAGTAAGTCTGTAGGAGCTTTGGACTTACCCAGAAAATTGATGAATTGTGAGCAGCAGAAATAAAGTTTCATTATGCTGCCCTACATAGGTGCTTCAGATGTGATTCCAGGGAGTGCCCACTGGACAGAATATACCTCATTTCATTCCAGTAGCTCTTTTGTATCTAAAAAGCAATTCTCTGGGCTTAAAGAAAATGTTCAGAGTGAAGTTTCCATTTTGTATGTGTGTTAGTTCAGTATTTCCTATTTGTGTAGAGACCTTGTCACCGGGGTCCATCCACTCCATTTTCAGTCTCTTCCTTTTGGTGCTTGTTTTGGCGTCTTTCACCAGGCTCCTGCCAACTCTTTGTTAGAAGTCTCTTGTCTTTGATCCAGGCCAGAGGTGGCTGGAGTGTTATTTTTATTTCTGTAAAATGTATCCCTAGGGACTGAAATTGTCTTCACTGAATGTCACCTCCCTTTCTCCTTATCTTATTGGTGTATACCTGTTCAGCAGAGGCATGTACGTTCCTTATTGATGCATAAATAAGGATCTAATACACAAAGTCCTTTTCCATCCAAAGTTACGATTCTGAGAGCCTCAACTGAGCTGCTATCAACTCCACAGCCACTGTTCTGCTTCCTGCTGCCTTCTTAGAGTTTCGGAGTATCCTTATATAAACTAATAGAACCAAGCAATCCCCAGAACAGCAACAGGAGCGCAGCCCTGCTGCCTGTGGAAACCAGTTGCCTGGGAGCCTGTCTATGCTGAAGGATGGGGTATGGTGGAAAGAGTCCTCCTCTGTGCCCCAGAGTCAGGAGCAGCAGAGCTGTGAAGGGTGATGTGCTGTCACCGGGCAAATGAGGCTTTAAGAAGGACTTCTTGAAAAGTTTGAGATTCCTTGAAAATTTCTTGACTCTTTTCAAGAAAAAGATTGCTATTCAAAGGTTTGGTCCTGTGACTTCCTACATAGGGAGAACAGCATTGGTCAGAAAAACTGAGACAGGAAAACAGGACTTTTAATTGTCTGCAACATGTATTTCACTTGGATTTAATAGCATGTGTATTTTATGTTAGCCAAATGATAATTTTTTAGATAAACATTTATTGCTAACAGCTTTGTAATAGATATGTGAGTATCTAACAGAGACGTATTACATAGCTGTTCTTTCTTAATAAATATATTTTAGGTAGTCAATGAGTACTTAAGATGCAATTACTGTCTTACCAAATCTAAATTAAATACGTGGTTTAAGAGATGGAGAACTGACTTCTCTAGTCACGTGAGTCTGCATGTTTTGCTGCAGATGCTATAAAGCTAAGTTTACCAACAGTGACTTGCTTGAAAATTAATGATTTTTAAAAAGCTACTTCATTTTCCCACTGAAGCTTGCCATGAGTTTCTTGTTCTGTCTTTAGCTGCTAGTGAGAGTTTGATTAATTGTTCTAGGTAGTCAGATGCAAAGAAGTGCTACTGTCTTGGTAGAATGGGAAATACCAATGTGATGATTAATGGTCACTCTTGCCAAAACGTCCCTGCTTTACTGGAATGTTGAAGGCAGGTAATAGCTCCTAACAGCTGGGAGGACAAGTTCATCAGGAGAAAAGTTAAATTTATTTTTTATGGTGGTGTAGATGAGTTTGCTTCCATGATTCTTCTTCCTTCCCCACCCCCACCCCCAAGTTTCTCTAAGGCATAGTGTTTTTACAGGGAAGGCTATGTAACAAGAAGAGAGATTAGGCAAGACTTGTTTATGGAAATATTTCAGCACAACACCATTGTGATAGTGTTACTTTAAATTTGTTGTCTTACTACATGTATTGTCAAGTACAGTGAATAAAATCATAAGTTGTAGACAAGTTTGGTTCACAAGCTCTAGAACTTCCCTGAAAAGGCAGACTGAAGATCCCATAAACACTTCCTAGGGTACGTGAACTTCCTCTGCGTGCCTTCTGTGAGGTGCAGACTGTTTTTGAGTGTACAGACATTATCCTTCCTGTTGTCAACCTTTAGATAGCATGGAGACCAAGCAGCTGGGATGGGTGTGAATCTAACACCCTGAGAAACCATTAGATAGGAATGGCTATCTATTCAAATGTAAGCCTCCTGGAAAAGCAGCTGACTCCTATTCAACAAAGGCAGTTACTGCTGTCACTGAAGAGTGCCTTATTAAGGAGCTTCCTGATAAAAGCTCTGGAAAGTTGTAAGTTTATTTTGTGAATGTAAGTTGGGCTTGTGGATACCTTTTAGAGAAAAGCAACTTAAGGTAAAGGGTCACTTCCAGGTAATTACTTTTTCCAAAGATTTATTATTTCTTATGTTTAAAGCCTTGGGCAAGGATGAGGTGCTTATATCTATCGCAAGTCTGCTAAAAATCTCATTTGTAAACCAAAAGCTCATGGCTGAGATTTTGTGAAGTGCTCTTGTGAGCTGTGGAGGTAGCCTAAAGACTCAAATCAGGAGTGCTGGACTGCTAGTTCATGCTGCACTACTGTAGGGTGCCTCAGGATGCAAAAAGAGGATTTTGTAGTGCTCTTATCTCTATTGGGAATGCAGAGACTTAAAATAGTGAATAGATTCAGGTAGCATTATGGTGAATGGCTAGCGGACTGGTGAGGTAGACTATAAAACCAATGTGCAGTATGCTACAATGGCTAGAAAAGTAAGGCTGACTTGTTCCAAGATATATTACTATTTTGCTTAATTACTCCTCTCTGTATTGTGCTTATCTTCTTGTTCTGTACTATCTCCCTATTAGTTCTGGTTTCATAATTAGGTTGCTGCCTATTCTTATATGTTCAGATTAAAGCTCTCATGTAGTGTAGTATCATTCTTGACCTTTTAAATGACCTCTTTTAACAATTTGGCAGTGAATGAGTAAACAGTAATGAGTTTACTGTGCTCCTTTCCTCACGCTCAACTTCATCTGATGTGCTGTGGCAGAGTCAAGACGACCAATTATTTTTGAAACCACGCTAATTAGTAAAAAGGCCATGCCCTTATGGCTAGTGAGCTGAGTCAGGTATTGTTCCTCATCTCCCTCACCATTCCACGCGCTGCCCTCTTTCTAGAGATGTGAGATATGTATCATGAATAGTGGACTAAACACGGTAGAATTACACTGAGGTCATCGGGGTGGCAGTTGACATGAATGTGTCCCATTATGTTTCCAGATGACAAAGAGATGTGAATGGAATTGCTCAGAGGTAACTCTTCTGGAGGACTGTGACACTGTAAATACATGTACGTCACTGAGTAATGACAGAGCTGTTTAGCTAGCCAGACAAAGCTCCATAGCTCTGCTATAAGTGGGGGAGTCAACAGGGAGAATTTGAATGGCTGAAATCCGGTGGCTGTAACGTTTCATAGCATCATAGAATAGTTTGGGTTGGAAGGGATCTTTAAAGGCCATCTGATCCAACCCCCCTGCCGTAAGCAGGGACATCTTCAACTAGAACAGATTGCTCAGAGCTCTGTCCAGCCTGACCTGGAATGTTTTCAGGGATGGAGCACCTACCACCTCTCTGGGTAACCACTGTTTTACCACCCTTCTTGTAAAAGATATCTTCTTTCTATCTAGTCTGAATCTACCTTCTTTTAGTTTAAAACCATTACCCCTTGTCCTGTCGCACCAGGGCCTGCTGAGAAGTTTGTCCCTTTCTTTTTTATATACCCCCTTTAAGTATTGAAAGGCTGCAATAAGGTCTACCCGGAGCCTTCTCATCTCTGGGCTGAACAACCCCAACACATTTAAAAGGCACAAATCTTTCAAATATATTGGACACATTTGAAACAATGAATTGCGTGAATCAGATTTCAAAGGAAGGTTCTGCTTGACCTTTCTGCAATGCTGGCTTAGATACCCTAATAGACAATGTGCCCTCTGTGGGTAAACCACCCACAGCAGCATCCTTGCCCTTGTGTGGTTTACAGTAAATCAAAGCAGCACAATGCCTGTGTAAAGGCAAAACTGCTGAGACCCAGAGACAGTATGCGACTTTCCTGTCATCTGAGGTGGGATAACCTGGGCTAACAGAAAACCTAGTGTAGGCTGAAGTATTCTGAAATTTTACCCATCTTTTCTTCTTCCAACAAAACACGTGCAAGGGTACGTGTGCATGTTGGGAAAATCAGTTGAGACAGGCCTTGCCCTTTTCCTTTCTTAGCATAGAGGGATCTTTCACAAAAAGGAAAATATCTGCAGTCATGCTAAGAGAGAGGGTCCTTTGTTGCTGCTGTTAAGAAGGACTATTACAGTCTTTCCAGAAAGACTATTCCAGTCTACAGAAGTCATTATGGATAATGTGAATTTATTCACAAAACATGTTTTTTGAGTCTGTCTAGAATTATATAGTGAGCCTACACACTTGCTCCAAGTTTTAACTCAGCTTCATTTGTCAGTGCTATCTGCTTTACTGATTGATAAAGCTCAGATGCTTTTCTCAGCAATGTGTAAACTGGTCGGTGGTAACTTGTATATTCTGCCACACCCCCTGGAATGACATGTCTGTACATAGATCATTTATTCTAGGTTGTAAGTATAGTCTGTCTTTACTGAGTGAGGTAGCTGGCCTTCAGTGCTCTGAAGGAGATCCATGGATCAGTTGTACCCCTGTTCCCTTTTGTCTAAGGTCTTGGTTACCTCGTATGCTGAACTAGCTATGCTAGTTCTGTGTCACTGCTTTTTAAAGGGTTGTCTTGTGCATGTGTGACTTAAAACAAATACACTAGTAGAGTAGTGGATTTGCCACCGTAACAGTTGTTTAAAAATGTTACCGCTTAATATATCTTTTTCTTCTGCTTCATTGTTTCCATTTTGTTCACACTTTAAATACAGTTTTGAAGGTCTCTTGAAAGTGCTAACCTGCTAATATAAAAATAGTTTGGTCCCGGCGTCTGTGGCTTTTCCATCCTCTGAAAGCAAGGTGACGGAAAGTCCATTTTTATGGAAGATGGAATAAAAGAAATTGTGTTCCCTTTCATTATTTACAGGTACACTTTCAGTGACGTTCACAGTTAGAGAGATTGGACAAGTGTAGTTCACTGGACTCAATCTGAAGGGACACATTGTCTCAGATTGTGGTGACTCATGATTCTGCTACCCAGGTGAGTCTGTCGGCAGTTCTGATGTACAGATGTTGGCAGCTTGTGACCTCTGAACCCTGGAACCATTCTGTCAGGAAAGCAAATACCAGTAAGGGAACTCTGGAGAGAGGCTCTCATGTCAGTTTCTCCAATTTAAAAAGTTCATCCCAGCATCTTGCTTAAACTCTGTATTGGATGATTCTGTACTTTGTTATTCCTGCGTTCCTGAGATACAGTACTTGGTATTATTGCTACCTGCCTTAAGCAACTTTCTGTGTGCGATCAAACAGCTTCATGATTCTTCTCAGGAGGGTGGTAGCTTCTAAGATTCATGTATCTCTCTTGATTCGACAGGCCTCTCAAAATGTGAGGCAAGCCTCAAGAAAGGACCAGTGAAGAGGCTTATCTTTCTGCAACTAGCTGGCTGCTTGAGCTGGCATGGACTTTTTCGTTTTGTTTTTCTTCCTGCCCAGTTGCTTGTCCTGGGCAGGGGACCCTACCCCTCCCAGCAGTCAGTCATAATGTAAGCACGGCAGAATAGAGGGATGAAAAAGGCCTTGTTTTCTTTTAGTCCCTTGTGTGATTTTTTTTTTTTTTTAAATAAAAAATAAAAAAATCTATGACAGCCTAGCTCCAAGCCCCTATTGTTTGTCAAGTGCTCAGAGGTGCATTGGAGCTTTACAGCAGGCAAATCCAGCTCACGATCCTATTGTAAGCCCAGTTTCCTGTTTGTTTGAAGGCATTTCCCACATTTATTTGTGTTTTAAATACCAATAAAGGCCCCCAAGTGAAACAGGGAGCCAGAATTGTTTGCTGGGTCAGTCTTATCCCATGTTCTAGATTCCTCCTGAGTTGAAGTTCAATGACCTAGAAGTTGTGTTGCTCACAACCTCTCATCTTTCCAGTTCCAAAATGTGATTTAAGTTTTGTGGTGTCTATTATACCTTGATACAGCAGTCAAGAGATAAAACAGATGCTTCTTAGGACATGCTGAAATGTAAATGAACAGGAGTATGGAGGGGGATCTAAGTTCTTGCCTCTTTAAATTTTTATTATTTCCCATCCAAGCTTACTGTTTTTGTTTAATCTTGCCATTCCTTTTCTTCTTCATTGTGTGCTCTTGTTCTTAGGGATATGCAAACTTTATTAGTCAGCTCAGCTTTCAAGCTCTGTGCGCTTTTGTGTTTGAGAATTGGGAATCAGGTACTTTTACAGTTAGCCTAAGGGGAGAGCTGGGCAGGAGGAGCCTTTATGAATAATCAGGGTTGACATCTCCAACGTTGTTCCTTCATTATAAATATTGTTAAAGGAACTGTGACCACCATGGGCTCAAACAGAACAGAGCATGGAGGGGAAGAAAAAGACAGCCTTTGATATCTGCTCTTTACTAGTTATCACTCCACTGATGACACTGGCATTGACAGGTCTCTTAGATTTGGCTGCATTTTTTTGGAAAGTTTTTCTTCTATTAGCATAATTATTCTGTCTGTTGAAGGCTGAGTTCATTGTACAAATTGTAAAGGCTGGGAACACTAGTTAATGTTGGTGCTTGTAAATTTTCTTAAATGTTGTATGCCTAATAGATGGGTAGAGCATTCTGATTGCATCAACTGGTTTTGGCTGCCTTTCTTAACTAGATTTACTGAATACCCCTACCGTTAATGAATCATGTGCTCTCTGTGAGATATATAACCTAAATGATTGTTTTGCTTCCCTCTTGCAAGTATACATTTTTTTACTAATATGGAAGTATGCAGCGCTATTTAAATAGAACCTTGCTCTGGGCATGATTCTCTGTCTTTGTAATTTCATTGTGTAGGAAAACAGTTGCTCAGGCCTGGACTCTGAGTTTTTCCTCTTTTAGGAAATTAAAATGTATTTTTGCTATCACAATCAAGCTCTCTACTGTATTAAATATTACTGAGAAGGAAAATTCTGTTTAGTGTGATGATTAGCTCTCCAATGGGTTAGTACAGCTTCATGGGATGTGTTTTAATGGGTATAAAAGTTATAAATACAATCAGCTTATATATTCAGAATTATTTTGCTTTTGGAATATAATACAAAATGTTTGCTAGTACAAGCGTAGTAACTGCTTTATTAGATTCCTTCATTCTGGCACATAAATTTTCCTTTTTTAAATCATGGACAGCTGGAATGCTTGTTGTAGTATTTCAAGTGTCCTGGGCAGTTGCGCAGAAGTTTTTCTGCTCTACTCAGATATTCACTTGGCCACGGCATCTTCCTGGAAAAATGTTTGAGAAAGTACTTCCACAGCTGAACTGAGGATTTTCTTCCACACTCAGCATTGCCGCCAGAGCATAAGCAGAGGAGATAGAGAACGCTGGGAAGAGACTGTGTTTTTCACCTGAGCTGGGGGAGAGGTGAGAGGAGACAGGGATGCTGAGATGGCCTTGGGCACTTTTAAAATCAGAATACCCTTCCAGATAGCAATATATGTGTCTTGGGGGGTGGAGAGAAAATACCGATGACCAGCATGTTCATAGCTTGTAGCATGTGGTTTATAGGCTTGTTTGGAGCCTATGGATTTACCTCTAAATAGGCTCAGAAGGTAACCAAGAAAATCAAGTCTGTTGTGAGAAAGATTAAATCCTCTGTAAGTATTTGTCCTTACTCTGAAAAATGTTTTGGCGTCTACATACTAGAAAGGAATGTATGTGCTGTTTACTTGTATACAAGTGACTTTTTGATTTGCATCCTGATTGAGCACTTTTTACACGTGGGGAAAATCCTTAGGCCTGGTCACAGTGATGGTAGGGCATTATGCACTGCTTGCTTGGGATAAAGCTTGTTGGCAACTTTCTGCAGACTTTTTTTTTCTTCCTTCAACATTTTTATAGCAATTTTTTTCAATTGGCAGCTGACACTGAACAAATCATAGAGTTTAAACGAAATTATAGAAAATGTATGTTAGATATTATACTGAGAGCATGTGTAACTGTGACAACTTACGGGAAAGGAATAGGATATCTAAGTAGGCTGGAAAAGAGAAATTGCTGGAGAATACTTAGGGTAGCCTGAGCAGCAATCTGCTACTTATTACAACACATAATTACCTCTTTTTGTGACCTGGGGAGCAGATAAGGTGGCTCTGCAAATCTCTCCTATCTGAAAGTAATATGAAATGGCATAGAACCTTCACTGGAAATCAGCAACAGTTCCATGTGCTCACATTTCTTAGTCTTTAACTGTACTCTTGCAAAGACCAAAGATAGCTCGCTACTTATTCATAAACACACACATATTCTGGGGTAAATGCGTACAGCTTCGTTAAAGTATTGCACCCCATACCTTCATGTCAAATAAGATTTTGCACCCTAAGCACTGGAATAACTGGCACTACTTAGTGTAGCTTACAATGTTGTGTCACTAAACAAGTCTAACCATGGGGAATGCTAAATGAGTTATGTTTCCTTTCATAAGACTCCTGGCACATGTTGAAAAGTTAAGGAAAATGGAACATCAGTTTTGGCTTCTGTTTTGCGTGTCATTGAGATGTTGTTAAGTGTGGTGAGATCCCATGAACTCTATTCAAACTGTATACGCTATGACTATGTAGAAGTTATGCTGGATGAATTTTCTCTTTTATCCTTGTCTTGCAATGCAATATAGAGCCAAACTCATACAACAGAATTCTATGCTGGCTTTGTATTGATGAGATGTAAAAACAAGACAAAACGTAATAGGGAGTAAAACTGTATGTCAGGCAAATTTACCAAACAAACTTGGAGAATCTGGTTAGCTGTGTGAACCTGTAAAATACGTATATATACAGGCAGATTTCTCCCAGAATGATGTGCATGCAATTTCAACAGTATTACTGACTTTGTTGGTTTTTGAAATATTGTTCAAAATCCAAATGTCCTATTTTTGAGTATTCAGTTCCATTTTTCTTTAGCCTTTGCCCTGCCAAAGGAATCTGATGTTCCATAACTCTTTGCAGCTCCTTTGTTTATTTTCATTGATGTTGGGTTTTGTCCTGCAGATTCATGCAAGAAAGCCCTTTACTACTAATTTGAAAGTATGTAGTACACTCTTAATGCAGTATACATAGTAGAAAATATTATACATGTTTTCATTCTCTTTATTAACTTTTTATGGAAAAGTGCTTTTGAATCGATCAGTAGCTCTGCTTTCATAGTACACTGAAGAATTAGTATGCAGTTGCTTTTAATAAAAATTATTGTTAGGAAAATATAACTATTTTACCAGATTATGGACAGTTTTAATACATGCTCTTTGTTCCTTTTAAATGAGTAAAAATCAAAATTGTGGTGCTGTGTACAGAGGAGTAATGAGAGTCTTACAAAAAGACAGGTATTTGCTTTTCTTCTAGTAAATCACTGAAGGTGACAGGACCCAGTTTAAATCTGTTTAAAGCTTGTTACAAAGTGTTCACTTTCTGTAGTTCCTCAGTTTTTGCCTGAAAAACAATCTGAATATGGATAAGAAGCTGGAAGCGGAATTTTATTTGGCTGTGGGTTTTTTTTTTTTAGTCTTTATCAAGCTGCTTCTTTATATGTTGTGTGATTCTGAATGTAACTGTTGTCTTTTTTCTCTTGGTGGGCTCGGAGGAGAGGCCTAAAACCCACCGATGGCCTGGCAATTCTTCTTTTATGAGAAAACAATCACAGAGGTGGAATCTTAAAGAGACTTTAGTAGCTCTTACGTAATTATTTATATCCTCTATATTCTCAGTTTTGAAGTTATAGACAACCTCCCCCCTAAATTTTTTATTTTATTTTTCATTTATGAGACCAAGTGGTTGGATACTTTCATAATTTCTTTTCTTTTGTCTGAAGCTAAATGGATGTAAATGCAGGAGCTTGGATTTGCTAAAAGATAGGTATTTGGAGTTTTAGGTTTTGTTTTGAGGTATTTGGAGCAAGAGTACATGCAAGATAATGTTCTTTGAAATTTTAGTTTTTGAAATGCTAGGTTGTCTTGTGCTCTTTACAGAGAAAGTCTCTGGTATGATTTATGGATTGGATTTTCACCTATGTTTGCCTGTTCATTAATTAGTATACTTGCACCCATGAATCTTAGGAGAGCTAGTATCATATAAAGTATATAGTAAAGGGGAAATTCTTTCCCCTGCTCTAGAATTTTTAAAATACTACTGCTGCTTTATGAACTGGGATTTCTGGCTCGTATTTTCTAATGTCAGTATATTATTTGCTGTGCTAAGGGTCTATAAAAACAGTGCCAAACATAGATGTTTTGCCTTACTCTCTGGCTTCCTTTCCTGGCTTGAAGAGTTTGCCCTATCCTCATTTATAAAACAGGGAGCTGTGACTACGGGACTAGTTATATCGTAGCTTGATAAACCTTTGTAAAGCAACGTGCTGTTGCGAGTAATGGCCTCCATTCATTATTAGCCCAGTTGATTTTCATTTACACTTGGCTCTAACAATTAGCTTGAGCAGGTGTGAAGGTGATGGAGGGCCAGGGACGCACAGAGGTCAGCCACTGCTCTGTGTGATAAATTAACCATTATTATCTGCAGTGAAAGTGGCTCTTTACGCTTGTCAGCAGCAAACAAAGGGACAACATATCTCACATGAAGTGGAATCAGGGCCACTACTGCAAATGTGATGTGTCTGTAATTTTGTCTGGTAAATAAAGGCAAATCCTTCTGAAGTGTCACACCTGTGTGTTCACTTCAATGAGGGAAATCTATCCTATCTTGGAGTTGTGTGTGTGTGTGTATATATATAAAAAAATGTATGGATATTGAGTTTCAAAGCTGTGGTAAGTGGCATTTTATAGTAATACATTCTAATCTGCATCAGAAACTAACCAGAAAACTATTAGTTAAGGATTTCGAACATGGTGATTTTCAACAGACTGTAATAAGGAAATTATTTGAAACTACTGACTTTTGAATTCCTGTGTTACTACTTTAAAACCACCCATGATTTGTCTACATTGCATTGGCTTTTCTCTAACATTTACCTATGTTTATCCTTCAAATGAACAGTAATCTTCCTGAAGTCTAAAAGATGTCCTCTTCTAAAATATTTGGAGTTTGGGAGTAGATCATGTATAGTACCTCTCCCAACCCCGCTATGGGATACTGATGGTTTGCAGACTCAACAGTTCTGCTTGGGCTTGGACAACTGCAAGTGTAGTACTGCTGCTCTACTATTATGAATTATTTGGTCAACTGAACAGACGATCTTTTACTTGTTATGAATAATTTATAAAAGATCTGCAGGCTTTGGCCTGTGTGGAACTGAGAGAAAGTATAAAAAGGAGAATGTGGACACTTCCCTTCCCCGTAAAAAGTAGGGATTACAGTGGACCCGAATGCTTAAACCGCTGCTTCTCCCCCAACTCCTCACCATTCCCCTCAACTGTTCTGTTCTTGCAAGGAAAGGCCTTACAGAATGAATGCCCAAAGCAATGTTTTCATTCTTTGGCTAGCAATTTCATTCAAAGACTAGCAATGTTTAAAATACGTGAACTCCCTCCACACACACAGAGTTTTTTACAAATCAATAGGAAGAATATACAGATTTTTTTCATTACCTTAAGCTGTAACTACTGTGGTATTTATGAAGAATTTTCAAAGGGACTCAAGGATTTGTTTCAATATTAGCTTTGATTATCGGTGACGCAAGAAAACATTTCTTCGTTTAGTTTGGGGGACAAAAGAGTTGTACATAGCACTCCTAGCATTTGTATTCGTTGCTCACAGTATCTGCATTGTTAGCTCAAGCACCAGCCCATAAGCTTGATCCCAGTGGGCCATATTGATTTAGTTTGAAGTGGCATTTAATTTGCTATTGAGACTCCTTTGTTTATATAGTGACACTGGGTTTTCTTGAAAAGCCTTTGTTTACAAACATGGAATACTTGCACAACTCCTCTGCAGAATACATTTATTTACCAAAGCACCACTGAGTTGGAATCCAAGTACTCTATTTGACCTAGCAATCAAATGGCTGTTTGAGCTAATCATCTTTGTCAGAAAGTTAAAGAATTAGTAACCAATCTTATGGAAACTTGAACTGCAATCAACAAAAATATACTGGGGTATGAGCAGGAAGTCGTGTCATTAACCTTCCTTTGTACTTAGGCAGGAACCTCTGAGGCTGCCTATCCTGCCTGTTGTCTGTGGTGTGGAATCTGCAGAGATGCCTTCTCGAGTAAGGTAAGGCCTTTCCAATGGCAATGATTTCTTTTGTGCTATGGTTTTTTCTACGTATATGGTAATTAATTCTCAGCCTTCCCCGTGTGTAGTTACGTAGCCTGCATAACCCTCAAAATGCTGGTGTAACTTTCTCATAAGCCATCAGTTGTCCGTCTGCTGCCCCACAGAAGTTACATTGCTGAATGGAGGGTAACGCTCTCCCTGTAGGAAGCAGCGCGCTGTCTGTTTAGAGCTGCTGCTTATCAGACCATGAGCGAACGGGGAAAGGGGGGGGGGGGAAAGGGGACATTTGGTTGTTTTCAAGAAAGCAATGGGTTTATAATGGAAATCAAAGCTTTTGCAACTAAGTGGCAGCAGTTTAGTATTGCACGGAGTCTTGTTAGAAGTAAAATATATATTTAATCATTGGATTTGTCAAAAGGGAGGGTTGAACTCATGGGAATAAATATAATACACATGGGTTTAATTACCATGAATGGGTAGGCAAAAACAACGTATGCAAAACAGTACATTTACTCCTCACATATGTGTATATACATATATAATTAGAGTTGGGCAGAAAATGCATCTTTTCCTGCCACCCACACTTCCTTTTTTTTAAATCAAAATAAATATTTTGATAGAAAAGCATGCACCAACTCTACCCTATATAGCAATTGCTTGTCATAGACAAAGACAAAAAAATCTTTGAAGTTAAACTCAAAGCAAAGAAAGCTAATTTTAACTCATTAGAAATACATAATACCCTAATTGGGAAGGGCATAGAAAGGAACACAAACATTTGCCGCATCTGTATGGTAGAGAAATAAACATCCTTTAGACAAATACATCTCTTTGAGTTTCACTTGGTGGCTTATAGCACATCTTCAACACAGAGGGATCAGTGAGATACAAAGATAATTCCAGTAATTCATACAAGACTGTGTTCTAAATCAGTCTCAGGGTGGACAGTACTTTTGTGCTTCTACTCTTGCGGAAGCTAGAAAGCAGTTGTCCTATCTGTTATGTATCCCATAAAAGGTGGTGTGGTGGTTGGTTTTTTTTTACTTGTTTGAGCAGCTCATGAAGATTAAATAAAAATACAATTTTTGTCTGAGATATAAATGAACAGGAATGGTGCTGCACAAATTAGGGACGTTAACAGATGTACTTCACAATTACCTTGAAAATGGAAACAAACAAAAAGTGTGATGTGGTAGGAAGTTAGATGTGTTTGCTTTGTTGAGAGGATGTTCAGATAGTGAAAGGTCAATATAAAAGTGTTAAAATGTACTTATCTCTGATCTGTATTTATAAGGAGTATTTTTTTTCTGTCAACACACACAGGTTCAATAAATTAAACCAGCCTGCTATGGCTGAAGATTTATCCTCTTCCCAATATCTCTGCACAAGGAAGCATTAGTTTAGGAAGTTTATGATTTAGAGAATATATATAAGTCAGACTGGGCATGATGCCAAATTTGGTTTGCTGCAGATTCATCACAAGCTGAGAATGTAAAGAGGGTACAGCTTGCTAATGCTCAGTGATGTGCAAACATCTAGAAGTTCAGCTCAGGTACCATTCCTGTAGCTTCAAGCCATTTCTAAATCTCTATACTCTGGTCCGTAGTCAGAAGGTCTTGTGCTGTGGCTTGTTGGTTTTTTGTTTTGGTTTGGTTTTTTTCCCTCCTGCTGAAGAAAAGTAAGAAGTGCAAAACTAATTGGGAAGAAAAAGGATTGGGTCAGGTGGGGTGGGTGGTTTGTTTGTTTTCTTTGTTTGTTCTAACTTGTCATGCTGAAGTGAATTTTATTGAGTTTTATTCAGTCTGAAATTTCAGAGGTTGCTTAGTCTGGTTAACATTACAGGACAAGTGTTTCTTTCTACAATAATTCCCAACATGATCTGGAATACATTTTCATGTGAAGAACCTTATCTGCACTTGAAGCTGTGTGTGTGAAGCAGGCAACTGTACATGTAAACACAGTGTGCTTTCCTGGAGGAGGACAGTGATGATGAGGTCATTCATCTCTCTTAATATTCAGAATCTGTCTTAGAGTCAGTAAAATTTTCAAGACGTAAGTGTAAGTGTTAGCAGACCTTCAAGCCTTACGTTGAAACCCTGGCTGAAGTCAGGAGTGCACATACACAGTGACAGTCAGTAAAGCAAAAATTTTGCCATATGGCTCCTAGAGTTGACCGATTGTGTGTGTTTTTTGGTTTTGTGACTTTTTTAATTGATGTAATTTAAGGTGACAAAAGTTTGAATTCTTTTCTATGAAGTTTATGTAGTGCATTAAAAATGTTGAAAGCTACTATATACTATTGAGAAGCAAGTGGTATTTCTTCATTTAAAAAAAAAAAAAAGCTCTTCCCTCCCCCTCAGACCCTGAATGACCTAATTATGTAATGCTGGTGTGAAGTAATACTTTTGGCATTTTTAAAACTGGCACAAAAAGGCGTCGTGTTCTTTCCTCAAGACTAGAGAATGAAGGTGCAGGAGTACAAATGCTATAGGTGAAAGCTAGCCTCCCCTGAAGCTGATGTAAGTTCTGCCTTAGAAAGTATAAAGAATACATTTTATCTTGTTTTGAAACATAAACAAGAAAAGGAAATGCATAAAGACATTGATAGTTTTAGTTATTCTGAAACCATCTGTTAAAGAAATGATACAGGATTGTAAATACTAAGATGCTTTATTGCTCTGAGGAGAGTGAATTTAAATTTTTCTGAAATTACCAGATTTGATGATAATTATCATATGTGCTGAATTCATAACTAGGTTTTTTACATGGTTTTGGTTTTTTTCCCCTTCTTTTTCCCTATTTATGTAAGTTTTGAGGTAATTAATCAGGTCTCCCTTTCAGGAATTTATTAAGGCAAATGTGTAGCTTTAAGTATCAGCTTTAAGTGAACAGCATCAGCTAGTGATTACCTGCGTCTTTCAAGTCAGCCACATGCTGAAATTCCGTAGTGGGTTGCACCATTGCAGTGATGTGACGGAAATCTCTTGCTTTCTTTTTCTTTGGGCATCTGGTTCAAGGCCTGGTGCTTTAAAGTTTCTAGCAATTGTTCCTAAAGATGCAGACTGCTTTTAAATTGCTTCAATGGTTTATGCACTCTCTGATTATATATAGCTCATAATACATTTATATTTATACACTGCAAATTGTTATATATGCTCTGTGTATGAACTATGCATAGTTTTACTGATGCTTTTAGGCCAAATTGAGGTTGCAAAGCTGCATCTCTGAAAGCTTATTTTTAAAGTGAGTTTTTTTCATTTTTCTCACTTAAGCAAAATTCTATTGCTGCAAAGTAAAAATTCTGTTGCTGTAAAGTAATTGTATGAGTGAGTGCCCCTGTTTAAGTGAACAGTTTATGGTTACTATATTAAAGCAAGCATTTCAACTTGGCTAACACAACCACTGAATAAACACATATTGATATTATAGAACAAAATAATATATTAGTGCATTGCTCATTTGTGCTCTGATAGTCACCCTGATACTATTAGTCATGCGGAGAGTGACAAACACAATTACACTCGAGTGCTAATAGAGTGGAAGGGCAAAACTGCCTGACCTCGGCATCCTGGGTCGATTTAAATGTTTGATGTCTCATTGAATTAGTATCACAGTGTGAAAGACAAAGCTCAAACTAATGGAAATGAGCCTGGACATGCAATACTGCTGATTGGGCTGACATAATTAGAATAATATTCTTCACACAGCTAATAACAAGCAGAAGAAATAAATAACCAAGAGATAACTTAATGACTGCATGCTAAAATGCTCCTTTGAATATGCTAAGGTTAGCATTTTCTATTTACTTATGGAGCACTAGGGGAATTTTTTTCTCTGTATAATCATTAGCTGTGGTGATCAGCTCCATACTGGTCACTGAGGCCATATGAAACTATGCAGGTTGACCTAACTTTTTCCCCCCTCAACATCATTATTTAACCCTCAGGGCATTGTTACAAGTATCTGCTTCTCTAGAAAACCTGCCCAATCCCTCACAAAAAGAGAGAAGAAAAAGGGGGCGAAAAAAAAAAAGCTGACACGTGATGGATTCAGAGATATATAGCCTTGTATCTTCTTACACTCATGGCCTTGAACTCTGAGGTGCGGGGTCATAAGGTCTAAGTAAGTGTACAGGGCATTTGAAGAATGTGTATTTCTGTGGGCGTGAAGTGGTATTAGTATATGTTGGATACAAAATACAGGACAATTTTTAGAATGCTTTCTACAGTAGCTTATCTTAAAATTTATCTTTGACAATCTCTTATGTACTTTCTCAGCTTGAGGTGAGGTGATGTAGACAGACTTGGGAAAGATGTAGGTGAGACAGAAACATGCAGAAAACCACTGGACATATCTAGACCTCTTTCTTCATCAGTTGTTCCTGATAATGATGTACGCGCCAGAAATCCAATCTAACAAAGCACGTTTGCTTAACTTTAGGTGGACAAGTCTTTGCCATCAGTAGCACTAGTCACATGTTCAACCACAAACATGTACTTTCAGGATTTTGTAGAAGATGGACTGTTGATGGACCTACTGAAATCAATGCCAAAGGAATTTGCTGCTTAGGTATTAAGGAGTGTGAATCTGAGACCCAGATTAAAAATTCATTTAATGGATTGAGTTGATGAAAAGCTTTTTTCCTACTTATAAAAGTTCATAACTTCAATTTCAAGATTTTTCTTTTGTGAATAATTCCTTGGACTAAAAAATGAGAAAGCAAGAGCTCCCTGGAGAGGCTGAGGATTATTTTCAACTAAAATTAGTGATGTGTCTTTGGAAAGTATGAGCAAACAAAATACTTCTGTCTTTAAGCTTAATATGGCAACTTTGTCTTAGAATTTGCTAAGAGGTGTCTGTTGGGCCTAGTATTGAAGAGAGCAGATCCCCATCAGGTTTCAGTCAAGTCAGGAAGTTTTGTAGTGGCTTTGAAAGCTGGTGCAGGAAAATTCCATTTCTTAATGCAGGATCTGGCAATGAGCTTCAGTCCACTTCAGGGAACTATGGCCTCATTCACAAGAGGATATCACTGCAGAAAGAAATTGCTAATAAGATCTGATTTATTAAAAGTGTGCTTGTTAGTGATAACTAAAACTTTCCAGTCTTAAAACACCTAAGACAATGTACGTGGGGGGTTTTATGCCCAGTTAGCCCATAAATTTATATAATGACAAGCCTTCCATCATGAATACACTGAAGTGGAAACTGTAGTCTTAAATGAGTAAGATGTTGCACGCTGCAAACTTGCCGGTAGAAGAGTCCCAACAGAGTATTTTAGCTTCGACCAATGTGCGGCAGTGAAATGCTGTTCCTCTGTTATGTGCATAAGCTGACCTACATCTGTTACTTCTTCTCAAATAATAATAATAAAAAGAAGGCCCAGCATTTTCAGCAAATCGCATTATTTCACTTCATTAAGGGTTAAGGGCTTTATGTCAGTCTATTACCAATTCAGACTGAGGTAGCACTGCTGAGCCAGCACATGCCACAGTATCAAGGGCTGGTACAGAGGTGGATCTCTCCTCTGCTGTCAGCAAAATGGCCCCCGATGCTGTGGGGGTTGGTTCAAATGAGGGCTTAGGAAAGGGCTTCGTGCTTTTGTGGTAAACCAGCACTGTTAGTAAGCACAGCTGGCATGCAGGTAGTAAGAAATACATAGCTGATTCCATGCCCCAGATTTATGGTTCTTGGAGTAAGTAACCCAAAATGGTGCCCTCCTCATCCAAAAACTTCTGCTTTCCAAATGCTGGTATTGGATCATTTACCTTTGTCAGCAATTCGGACCCTGTGGAACTGCCACTGTTGACTTTATAGTTGCCTGCTCTGGGATGCTTCTGCATCCACATGGAAGAAGTCCTGGCTGCCTTCAGTAACAAATTTAGTATCGTGTAAAAGCAGCAGGAATAACTCCCTTCTTTCCTAATGTGGAGAAGACAGAACTGATAAATACAATAAGCTACTTCCTGTTCCCTGTGATTATGCAGAGACATTACCTGTGGAGAACTCCTGGAGAACTGGAGAACTTTTTTTTTTTTTTTCTTCCTTGATCCTCCTCTTTTGCCGAGAATCCTAAACCAGTGAGATTAACTATGGGATGACAGGTTGACTCTTGAGGTAGTTTGAATGTAAAGGTGGGGGATTATTTTCTCTCTGTGTTAAGCTCATCTGAATTTATGCTGCTGAGCCAGTACAACCCCTCCACTCGATCCCTTTAAATAACCTTCCAGAGCTGCTGTGCAAAATGACTGCTTTAAAATGGGAAACAGAGGTAACAGGCCACTAAAAACAAAAAGTGGATATACAAGCAGACTAAAGATGCTCTTGTTTTTGCAGGGAGCTTTCTTTAAGCAAATCCTCTGGGTTTTGCTCGTCCTAGGTACACGTTTTTTGGTAATTTAACTGAACATTTTGAGGTTGGAGTCTGAGGTCTGCAAGTACTGCAATAGAGCAGGCATTAACTATAGCTTGAGTGATTCTGGTAGTTGAGCCAACAGAACAGGAATTTGCCCCCTCCCTGAGTGGTTTCAAAGCTGAACATATTGAGTAACTTGCTTCTTCTGTGTTCACCATGTTGATGGTGGTATTTTTTTGGTGGCAGAGCTATTCTTCCACTACGTGTAAGTGGTTCTGTTAATATGCCTGTGTTCTCAGCTAGGAAAAAAAATGTGTCAGCAAGACTGTTGTCCCTTACTTAGCTTAGTTTCCGATTACAAATCTGGTGATGTTACAGCTCAGCATAACTTGCACATCATTTGGCTTATTAGAGCTGGCTGAATTTTTTTGAAATTTAATTCTCTTTTTAATAGAATTGGGAAAAAACCTGTAAAAAATAGCAGTGGATCTTCTGCCTTTTCTGCAGCTCCTAAGGTAGTTAACATTTTGGTGAGGTCTGAGTTCTGAATTTCTGATCATTCTTTGTCTTAATGAACAGGCAAATTGGGAAAGCCGTTTTCCTTTAAAAAAACTTCCTCAAACAATGACAAGAAGATACCAGCTGTTGTGAAGGTACCATACTGATGAACGAGAAGTAGCATATTAACAGTTTTAGGCTGAACATTGGGTTTCATCAGAATCGGTGAAATCCGAATAATAGAGCCCAGTGCTCCTGTATGTCCTTCTGTAACTTGTGCCTGTTGAGATTTCAGCCCCTGAACTATGGGTTTAGGTATGTTCCTGAGAAGCTTTTCATAGATTTCTTCTTCCTATCTTCCATGTTACCTTCATGCTCTGATTGAATGGAAGAGACTTATTATTTTGTTTAGTTTTATGCTAAGTGAGAATTTAAATGTAAAAAAACCTAGAGGGTTAGTTAAACCTTTCTTTAGAAGGACTGTTCTAACAAGTTAAGCTTAACTAGTTAAAAGTAAAACTACTCTTTGGTATCCACTAGTGTGTCATTATCCAATGCCTTGTATGCTGGAGGGTCATTTTGATATGGTGGAAAAAGGATAGAAAATGTCACTGTGCTTATTTCTATTCTCATCTGCAACCAGTCGGCTTTTTCTTAGTTTCAATTTTCTAGAACAGTCTTCTTCAGTGATCTTAAAAGATGTCAGTCGAGGCTATGGAGGTAATTTGAAATATTTTGACTAAATTTGAAGTCATCTGGATTTGAACCAGAATGCTTCCAGTAAGCAAATGTGCATGTCAATCGGTCCATTATTAAGGAATAAAAAAAGCAAGGGAATTTTCTGTAATTCTTGGTGCTCATAGGCTAGTTAACGCCCTGAACTAGGAGGTCTGTATCCTTCCTAAATTTCTTAGTTGGATATTGTTATATTCTATTCCCTTTTTCTTTTTCTTTTTTTTTTCTCCAGTGGCCTTAGTCTTGATGATCTCTGGTGCCAGTCAGTTCCACCGACTAGTTCTGCATATTTTCAAAGCAATAGTTCTCTGATGAAAGGAGATTGCTTCACTCACTGTGCATCCATTTTGAACAGCAAACCCAAATATTGTCAGGACAGGTGCCACTGGTGTTATTTACTAGTAACACTCAAGCTGCCGTTTGAGGTAGTGCACTTGGGGTGTTCCTACACAAAACATTGATGACCTTTCTGGACCACAGAACTTTGCGCTTCATTCAGAAAAGACAGAAACTTGAATAATAATGTGAAATAAAGTGCTTTGTATGTTCAATTCTCCTGGTACAAACCCTTCACTAGCAAGGAATGTACTGAAAGTGGTGGTATTCCAGTACTAGTTGAACAAAAACAGCCTTTGGCAATCTGGGCTAATAAGAATGAAGAATACTTGCAAAAAAAAAAAAAAAACCAAAAAAAAAAAAAAAACACCACCACCAAGGTTTTGTTTTGTTTTGAGCAAATGTAGAAATATCACGTGTAGCTGCAGACTTGGTTTACTTTCATGCCATTTGACATTCTGATAATTTTTACAAAGATATACTTAAAATGCCGTTTCATGCAAAGTTCACTTTTTCCCTTGTTTAAAAAACACTCCATCTTTAAATTGTAAGGCTGTATATTAATTTTGCTGAGAGCACCGTTTATTTCCCTTTCCTTCTACTTTATTTAAAGTCAGTTGTTGACGACTCTCAGGCGTGTCAAACTCTTACCGCTAATAATTGCTTAAGGATCCCTAACTTCTATAAATGTTGGTTCCAGCTAAAAACCCTGTGCAATAGCCCTGTTTGGCAGGACTGGGGGGGGACGGGGGGAGGAGGAAAAAAGGGGTGGGGAAAAAAACCTGAGAACTTCTTCTGATGAATTTTTGATTTTCCTTTTTAACAAAGAAATGTCTGTGATTCAAAGAAATAGCTTAAAGTGATCTTATAAAATAGAATATGGAGTGCACTGTTCTGAATGACTCTTTGCTTTTAATGTGAGGCTGAAAAATTGTCAGTGCCTTTTTTGATTAGATGAGATTTTTTTTTTGTTCTTGATCTAAGAATTGAGGAGAAAAACATGCTACTTGCATTTGAATATGGTATGAGCTAGATGTAATGTGTTGAAGATAAAGCAATACCAGTACTGCCTCAAGGCGGCACCTGTATCTGTGGGTCAATGCCATTTCTCTTTAGATCGCTGCTGAGCCCCTCTCTTGGCTGCTGCTTTATTAGGCCTAATTAGGCAGGCTGTCACTTTTATTGGTGATGGAAAAGGAAGATAAGTAGATTACTTGTGTCATCTATCTCTATCCGGACGTGTCTAAAAAGTCTAAAGTGATTGCTGTGGGCCACAAATATATTTCACAAGTGGGAGAAAAAGGGAAAAAACCCTCAGAAATGTATTAAACCTCTAGAAATGACTTACCTTTGGCACTACTGTGTGTAATTTCAAACCCACAGAGAAAAGAGTTACAGTACATACGTAAAGTCCTTTTGTTCATAGGGAGAAGGTTGTCTGTAATGGTTTTTGTGATATCAAAATAAAAAAAAAAGATGTTTTCTACTTAAAATTCTAGTAGTTATATATATTTTTTTAAAGTTAATGCAAATTATAAGAGTGCAGCATCTGTGGCTGGTGAAGTGGGCTATTTTGACAGGCTTGTTGACGTGTTCCTCTGATAGGCTTACTGTTTGTATCATCGCTTAGGGCACCTCCAGTTTATGCAGCATGTGTATATTTTTAATGATTGTTTATAGGAATAATTACTTTCCAAATAAAGTGTCAGATATCTTCTTAGATAAATTAGTTATTGACAACTAATGTTATCAACAGCCAATCAGCACTTGCAATTCTTTAATTTGTGAGACATGTTCTGCTTTGGAAGATGATATTACCCAGAATATTCCTCAACAGAAAGAGATTATTAGCTATAGCACTGTGGTAGGAAAATGAAACTACCTCTATATGGACTCTTGTGAAAATGAAATATGATCTTCATTTAAGGGTGTTGGCAGGGTCAGATACTAATCCTCACAAAACTTTATGCTCAAGGATAAAACAAAGTAGGTTTTATATTTTTTTAAATTCTTAAAGCTACCAAATCACAACCAGGCAGGTGATAAAATGCTTTTAGAAATTTACATCTTTTCTTTTAGATATGTGCTCCTACTTCAAGTGTTGATACGTGCAGTCATGTGGGATACAAATATTGATCTTTCAAAATCTGATTGCAGCCACAGCACAAGTAGCAGTGTTAGCACAGGCACCTATAATGAATATGTCAAAGATGTCTGAAGATTCTTAAAATCTAATGGGCTAATGTCTTTGACTATTAGCTAGAAGAAAAAACTTACAGGGGTCAGTAAAACTACTTGTAGGCTTAAAAAACTCGGTCACATCACAAGGGCAAGAGTTTTTCTTGGTGAGGTTTTTAGTAGAGGGATAAAGGAGCAGTAGGGCTGATGTTCACTAATAACAACTCACTGACTCACTAGGGCCTTATTCAGCATTCCTTACCCAGAAACACTCCTGTAGGCTGGAGCAATATAATTTCAATAGACTTTTTTTGTGTGTAATGAGTGCTGTGTAAGGTCTTTAAATGATAGATTCTGACTGCTGCACCAATGGCATCTTTATTGAAGATTCTGCTTTCCACAGGCAGTCAGCCATTCTGTTTGCTTGGAAGCTTCAAAACTTCTCATTCATTATTCAGTTCAGGCTGTTTAGGGTTTATTTTCTTTGCCTTAAAGACTCTTCTTCACAGATGTTGCCTAATTGTATCCATACATATTGAGATAGCTGGAAGTACAGCCTCATGGAAATCCGCCATTAGGACACACAATTTCATAGCCTGCTGTACGACCCTTTTTGTGTAAGCAGGATTTTTTTGAGCCGTATTATGCTAGAAAAGAATTCTTAATATAGGTCAGAGAGGCACCTAGTGCCGGGAACTTTGAAATGAGTTTATCATGAAAAACTTGCAGATCATTATTAAGCTGAAGAAATTAAGAAATTTAATGCTAGTACATCACTCAATCTTTTAATATTAGTCTTCGGGGTTCTTTTTCTGTAAACTAGTATAAACTATAACTTTTACTCAATACTCAATTTTTGATTATGTATCTTAATTACAATATCTGCTCAGACTGGGAGTCTTTTAATCTCAAGATTTGAGGAGTCAAGGTCTCTGAATTACTGAAGAAATATTTTGATGTGTGGTGTTTGTTTTCTAAAGTTCAGAGGTTGAAACTACTTTCCTCCGTAGTATGCCATAGTCTACCTTAGTGTATTCAAAAAAACAAGTGTGTAGTTATCTGTATGGTAGAAATTCCCTGTGGAAATCAAGTGCTGCAGTTGGTCAGGAGCTCAACAGCAGCCTCACAAGAGGTGACTTTTTGTCAGGAACTTGGCGCAACTTTTAAGGAGCGCAGCAAATTGTCTGTGAAACAAAATCTTTTCACTATAAAGCAATGCTGTAATCTGGCTCCAGTTCATGCATTCAGAGTGGGTAACTGTGTTTATATCTGCATTGTCCCTGATTAAACCGTAGTAAACGCTGGAGGAGTCACTTTGCAGCGAGCGGGCTGCCAAGAGCAGCATCATCCATCCTTCCCACTTAGCTGGATACCGCTCACAGCCAGGGGATGTGCCACACCTTTCCTGAACCTGGGCTTGTGTTCTAATTCTTGTTTCTGATTGTGGATGCATCTTCTGGTTTTAGACCTCAGATTTAAGCATGGGGCAGTACTATTCATGCCGACCTCTTTAGAAGCAGACTTACCCAAGGACAATAACAAAACAGAGCTCATGATCCCAGTTGTTCATCACACAGAGAGCCATATCTCAGCCTACCAAACATGGCTGATTGGGGTTTTCATCCAGCAGTTGCTAGAAGGTCACAGATGGGGAAAACTGAGATCTGAGCTCAGCAAGTGTGGTAGTTATTTCCTGTCACTGTGTCTCCTAGCAGGAACAGACCAAGGTCTGATTTACTCTGAGAGATGTTTGATTATGTAAGTTTCCCTTAATAAGTTAAGAAAAAGACAGTCTCTATATAGATATTTTTACCATCACATTGTTTTCTAAGTGTGTCCATGTTTTGTAGTTTCTTGCTGATATTCAAGGCCTGAGTACCACAGCAGACATAGTATATCTGAGTGATAAAAACTGAGTTCCTAAAAAAGGTTCTTTATCTCTTTAATCGTTTTGAAATATTGAGAAAAAAAGCCCAAAACCAGCTACAATGCAATTTTATGCTTTCAGTATTAACATACCTGGTACCTTGATTTCCTCACAGCATCTGCAGTTAACTAGCTTTTGGCTCATCCAATGCGAGTTACTCTATAAAATCAGAAACTAGATCTCTCACTTAAAAGATACAGAAGAACTGTATCCGTGCTTGTGGGAAGGGGAAAAAAGGTAATTCTTAGGTTTTTAGCAGGTACTTTTTCTTTGAAATGAGTGATGTTTGCTTGTTGCATGAATATGTCAGAGTAAAAGCATTTTTATTTCCAGCTTACTTCCTAGTCAGTTAGGGCTTGCATATTGATATGACCCCAGGTTCATATGATCACATGCTGCTGTGGGACAGGACCAATAGATATCGATCAGTGGAAGAATAAATTAGTAATGTCTTGTACAAACTTTTCCCTTTTTATGTTTGCATTCTTGCAGGGAACACATGGGAGGTTTTTTGTATTCCATGTGCATCTATCTAGGCAAGATTGACCTTATAATTATTGCAATCTTTTAAATTAATAAATGTAGCTCAGTTAGGTTTCTGTAACTCAAAAGCGCTGGACTAGCTAACTGGATCCAATTCACTTTTAAGGGATATTCAAGATTCAAAGAGGTTCTTGATTTCAAAAGACAGCTTGCTTTTCTCTAATCATGTTTGTTCCTTCTCTTCAGGCATCGAACCAATTAGACACCAAGAAGTACAGCCTAAAATGCCAAAGTTCAGTCCACAAAATTCTTACAGAGCTAGTTGAGATCAGTTTTAAAGACTCTTTCAATTTTTCCATTAAAAGAACCATATTTATCCTTTTCCTATTTCTGCGTTTTCTATAAAGCCAGACCCAAACTCTGCCAGCTACACTGGGCTTTGGTGGAATAGTTGTCTTCCATGTTTATTTCTGATGACTTGATGACTTCATTTTTGTCTTTTGATATTAATGTATTTTTTTCTTTTATTTCAAACTGATGACAGCTGTGTTGGCAATGTAGGGGTATTTGTGAGCAGAGTCAGGTGACAAAGATAACTTTACTGAATAACTACAGATACATAACTGCTCGGTTGATGTGGCCTTTGCACACCTGTGTTGATCAGGCAGGAGTAGTTAAGAATTTCCTGCATTTTGTCTACCACTTTCTTACACAACACTTTGACGTATCTTCCACTTTGCAATGCCATCTGTCAAAATCCAGCACGGAATCCAGTACGTGGGTAGACCCCTAGTGTGGCAGCACCACTGAAGGGTAACATCTAGTACTAGTTGCATTAATGTTTTTCCTTGTTTTTATCAAATCTCATTAACATTAGTTTCTAGTTTTAGAACATAAAAAGCCAATACTAAAGCGCACAAATAGTCTCGCTCTGTATTAATGACTCCTATATCCAATTAGTGAAGATCATTATTGCAATATGTTGTGACTTGCATTGCACGCAAGAGACAATAAACAAGATTCCCAAGAAGCAGCTTTATAAATAGTTTCTCTCTAGCATTTCCTGACTATATCCAGTCCTTTGGTTTGTCATTTTGCCATGCAGCAGACTGAGTTGAATGGTACTAGAGACAAGCATTTGTCACTGGGTTAGGATTTTATCCGAGTCAGAATAGAGTGCAGGAAGTACCAGCTTTCCCCTGCTCTCTGCCTAGCTAGGTTTCTTGTAGGGTGACAGTATTTCAGTTTTGTGACTGAAACAATTCACATTTCACTGCAGGTGACATAACCTTTTTGTTAAGCACATTTTAAGGAGAGAGACTGTATTTTAATGGACATTTAGTAGCTGGCTATCAACAGTCTATGCTCCCTGCCTGGGGACAGCATGCAAGGTTTATTAAATATTAAGAAGCTGTTCATTACTTTATGAAACTGTGACAACAGAACATCTGCATATTTAGAAAACAGTAAGTTAACATTCTTTAGAATGGCTGCTTCAGTTAGGGAAAAGGACTAATGTTTGTCTGGCTAAAGATGCATAAAAACGTGGTGTCTTCTTTGAAGTTTGCTCCTTCCTTCTGCTACTTGAGAATGCTGAATTAACCTACACACAAATGAAAGCACTGCCTCCTTCTAGAGAGTGTAGAAAATTGGGCATCTTGGATAAACACTGGTGTTGCAACGTCTTTAAAAAATCTCAATAAGGTAACAAAATCCATAGAGGTATATTATTTAGAGGTTTGTCTGTCACCAGTAATTTGGATAGGTGACATTTATCCCTGTATGAGGCAAACAGAGGCTATTCAAATTCCATTGCAAATGTCAAGGAAAAGATATTAGGTCTTTGCAAAGAGACTATACCTTATTGACAAAAGGTCCGCAGACCTTTTTGAAGAACTTCCTTCACTTCAGCCAGAGTTTGAGGCAAGACGAAAGTTCTTGGTGTATGGACTGTTTCAATAACAGGGAGGCTCTTCAACACTGACGAAGCCAATTACAGATTGTGAGTATTTGTACCCACTCTTACTTATATGGGGCGAATCAGAAAAGAAGAAAAAAAGCCAAGCCAGAGCTCTCTTTGGTCCTGATCTTGCCAGTCATGCTGAGTGAGCAGTCTTATTTCCATGTGGAATAGTTTGCAGCAAAATTCCCTCAGCGGTTACCATGGGACACAAGATCTTTTTAAGTGGATCCCTTGTGAAATATACCAGGACAGACGGCAGAATTATTTAGCATTACATACGATTTTTACCTTAACTGTATAGAGTTCCAAGGGTCCCAAATGTATTATCAATCAGTGATATGCAGCTAATGTTTTAAAAGAGTCCGGGCAGTGCGGGGGAACCACAGTGACTTTTAGTCTCCTATGTGGCCTGTAAAGGTGTTTTTCCAGGCTTTAGGGTATGGAACTAGGGGACCTATTTGTATGGTTTTCCAGTTCAGCAATAAAAATACCAACAAAAGAGAAACAACATTAGCTGGCAATAAACTTATAATAATGATGATGTCTGAAAATTATTAGGCATTGGCCCTGAGAAATGCACTCGGCCAGGCACTGTGCTGCATGCAAGAATAATAGGTGAGGATGGACTGAGGTAGGCTTAAGTCATCTTTCTGCCTGGTATGTGAAGCTGGATCCTGAATCTGACTTGTTTGTGCTATTGTGGCAGTGGGTAGAGACTGAAGTGGGACATACAATGTAGCTCACTGATTAAATTGTTAGAATAGACCAGAATACATATGTAGAGGCAGAAGACGTTTTAGGAGGCTATGAGATTATTTTGTCACAGAAGACACTACAGGCTAAAGAATGGTTTGCAAAAGAGTAAAGAGTGCTTAAACAGCTGTAAGGAGTGTATACTAAAGCCAACAAAATTACCTTTGTTTAACTGGAATGTCTAATTTAATCAACAGCACTGCAGGTAGTACTGATAGCATCTGAGATTGAACAGAGACTGGCCTTTAAATCGAAAGGTTAGGGATGCTAGAGGAAATTTTTTTTATTTTTAAGATTGTCCTGCTGTCCTGGCTTCAGTGTGCACTTTCTGTGGCTGTTTTAAACATTCTTCTTATTTATGTTGGCTATTCTTTTTATCTTTTAAAACTCATGTCCTTTTTCTTTCCTAAATTTCTGTATTCCTCCCTTATGAACATCTTTTCTTTTTTCCTTTCCAGATCTCTTTGGCCTTACCATGTCTGTTTGATTCCACCTCTTGTTCCCTTTGTTTCTATCACGAGGCATCCCTTTTCTTCCTGTGCTCTTTTACACACGCTTTCTTGCATGCACTTTTTCACTCTCTCCCCCTCTCTCTTGCTCTGTCCTCCTCTCTCTTTCCCAATTAATATCCTAACCTTTTCCACACCTTGGAAGTGTACTTGTAGTTCAGCATTGAGTCTAGCAGGAATGCCACCACACTGCACTTGCTACTAAATTATTTCCTATGTTATCTGCTCTTCTACCACTGCCTGGGTTTGACCCAGTTTGTGCCAGCACGTATAGAAAGTTATAGTTGAAGTTGACATGGCTGTAAAGTTTTATAACACAGTACGCAAGTTCCCTTATTTTTAATGCCACTTTGTCAAAATTCTAAATAAACAAGTAGAAACCAAGATTTGGATCTTCCCTTTTTCAATTTAACTGTGACTTAAAAAAAAAAAAAAANATAGGGTTTCCTAGAGATTTTAATAGTGCTTGGTAGTTTCTTGTCCTTTTTCAAGTTGCTTAATATCTCTTTTTCTTTTGTTCCTTTCCTCCTCCCTTCCCCACAAACTCTTGTCTTTGATTTTTAGGGAAAAGACAGAATTTGGCACTTTTAAGTCTTAGCATTTAAATTTAAAATCCATTCTGATTTAAATTTGAATTAACTTGCTTGGAAGGAAAAGAAAAATCCTTTAGACATCTCATTTTGTAAAGTTTATTTGTTAGGTTCCTCTTGGTGGGATATTCCAAGGAGAAGAGCAGGAACTTTCTGCAGGTCCTGAAAAAGCCTGATTTTTAACTGCGGTGAAATCTTTCCAAGAGATTACAACCTTTTTTACTCATGATGTTCCGTTATGCCCCCACACTTACTATTATTGGTATTATGGCAGAGCCTAAACAACTTGAACTGACTGAGCTGGGCACTTGACAAATGCTGTATGAGAGTCTCTACTTGAAGAGACCACCATCTCCAGCTCGCTTTCAGTAAATGACAGCAGCAGTTGTGGCTGCTGTGACTGATTTTGGTGCGAATCTGTTTCGTGGGAAGTTACAGCTCCCTGACTGCAAACTATTACTAGCAAAGCACATGTGGCATTTTTATGAGCAGTTTAGATGTGCTACCTAACACTGCATGGCAAAGCCACAAGCTGAATTTCAGTACTTTCTTCTGGGTGATTATTCTGCTCTTTCATTAGTGTTGCTGTTTTGTTGGTTCACCTGAATGGGGAAGATGTGCTCGTGTCTCTTGTTAAGCGTGGGTATAAGGATGTCTGCTTCCACTGGATTTGCACCTGTGTTTTCTTTGCTGTGTTTCTGTTGTTCTGTTTCTCAGATCTTCTATTTGCTCTCTTCTCTTACAGACACTTCTCTTCACTCCCTCTGCCAGCGACTTTAATTGTCCTTGGCCTATACATCTTCCTTAAAATCTCCATGCAGCCTTTCTCTTCCACTGTCCTCTGCATTCACTGCTTTCCAAACCCTCAGTCTTTGAGCTCTCTGGCTCTTCGTGCCTGTTTCCCTTCTGGCCATGTATCTCTGCGCCCCTGGCTCTCTGGAGGATTAGAGCTCTCAGTGTCTTCCCCTGGATCGGAGAAGGGTGAGGACCAAGTATTCAGGGCACCAAATACCTGACAATGAGAAAAGTCAGGGTGTGTGTGAGCTCACACTTGTCTTACTAACTTGCCACTCCACAGCCAGTGCACAAAGACTGAGCACACGTTAATTTGAATGAGTACTGCCTGTGCTAACAGATTTCCGTGGTTTGATAATAGGAAAATTTTCATAAGAGCTGCTCTAGTGGGATTTCTGGCAACTGTGGGGTCTTTTTAATTTGGCAATTCCATCAACAGGTTGCAAATCTTGTCAGTTAGGGAAGGGTGGAAGTAAGTCTACCCAATCAGCCAGAAAAAGCAAGGGAAGCCAGCCTATTTAATTTCTTTCATTTGCTGCATTTAATGAAGAAACTGGTGTATGAGTGTTGTAAGGGAATGGAAAAGAAAAGGGGAAGAAAAACCTCTGTGGGGAGCCAGATTTCTCATGCAATGCTTGAAGATTAACTGGGGGGTGGGGGCGGGGAACCCTAGAAACTTTTCAAAAAGGAAGGACCTACGATGGTGCAAACTGAGGCACATTTCTGCTTTTTCAAGTCTCCTTGAACTCAGATTTTTCTTATCTGCATATGAAGTAAAGTTTAGAGCATTTTCTGTTTTTCTGATCCTGCTTTCTACTAAGTTTGCAAGTCTCCAACTTCTCTCTGAGCCTTTACAGTGTTCTTCTCTAGTGGGAACCATCCCTTGGGTTCTTCCCCCACAAACAGCTCTTTGGTTTATAAAGGAAGCATTTTTATTTTGTTTTTGTTGCTGCCGTCCAAGACTGACAAATGGGTTTAGTCCCAGGCTCTTCCTTCAATTATTAATGAAAAATATTGTATTACCTGAGGCTAACCCAACACTGCGTTCCATTTCCAAGCCTTTGGCAACCAGCAATCTCATTGCTGTCTAAAATGTAGAGAAGAAAATGTTTTGCCTATTCCTTTTTCCTCCGCTGCTTCTGCCTCCCCTTCCTCCCTTAAGAAATACTTTACTGTGAGAATTGCAGGATGACTCCGATGAGTTTGCTAAGAAAGCAATGTGATAAATAAAAGTGAACATCATGCAGTCTGATTGTCACTTGTTTAGGATTTAAAGTATCGATTTCTGAACATTACAGAGATTTAGACGTGGGTCAATTAAACATTTACATACATGTGTAGAACAATATATTGTATGGCGCAATAATATGCACTTTAATCAGAATCTGTGGGTGTTGTGTGTTTGCTTGTTCCATGTTAATTGGTATCGTGCTGGCTCCTAGCTTAGGTCTTTGGCTATATGGAACAGAATAGACATGGTGTTTTAAATATTTTAATTAGGACCAGCAGTTCCCGGCTCGCTCATTTCTCATTGGATTGTTTTTCATGCATGAATAAATTAGCTAGCATGGAAGTACTTCGCAGAAAGTAGTTGCCCTCTAGCCATAAAATGAGTCCTGTTCATTAATACTTTAATGAAATTAGCTGTGAGCAAAATATCATTCCTTTTAACTGTGTTCTAATTTCTTAATTTTAATTAGGCACATAATTGTAGTATACTGAAATTATCTTAATGTACAGCAAGAAAAGTTCTATCACCGTGGGCCTGTGGCTGAAACTTGAGCATACTTGCAGCATATTTCAGCTTGCAATTTTTATCTTCAACTTTTCCTAGCTAATCAAAATCTTTTCCTTACTTCGTGTTATTGCAACATGATGTCAGGAACTGACTAATGCTTCTGAATACTTGGAAAACTAAAAGAACGACTCATGTTTTGTTTTGTTTTGTTGTTGGCAACATTCGTTTGACAACCCCAATTTTTAGAGTCCAACATGACCCAGGAGCATTTCTAGGAATACACAGAACATATTTTTTATTTCAACTTTTTCCCCTGAGATTTTCCATGTTTTGCTAACCTCCAGTTGCTACATTTACTTTATAATTTTACAAACTGAGATATGAAGCAGTAAGGATGTATGAAAGCTAACAAATTAAAGATTTTGGTAGCTCTAGCGTAAGTCGTCTTTAGTGTAAAGTTTAACTAGTATCAATTAGTCTAGGTTGCTTTATAAGTGTGGCTTGTTTCCACTTTGGCAGATACTGTTCTGCTGGATGCAATTTCTTTACTGGAAAGACAAATATATTCTGGCAAAAATGTTGGTTACACTGTCTGACAGTAAGTTGGACATGACTGTTTTGAGTGAATGTCCTTATCCTGACAGAGAACTGGCGGTAGAAACACTAAAGTAGATAATTTATTTTCTTTAGGAGTGCTAAGCGTCTTTAATCCAAACTTACGTCAGTAGGGATTTAAATTTCAGCCTTTGCTACTTTGCTCAAAACTGCAGAGAACTGGGATAAGAAGCTAGAAATGAATCTTGAAAGTTTTAAAATGCTGAAAAAGGAGTATCTAAGTAGTTAGCGCTACAGTTTTTGCATCCAAATCTATTGAAACCTATGTTTTGTATTTACCACATTCTTAAGCAAAGAGGATTTCAAACAGCAGTGGCTATACAGATATGAAATGCAGGCTTTGACCCAAGTAATTTTAAGATCAAACAACAATACACTAGCGTCTTAAACCTAGTGGGTTTATGTAGTGAGCGCTCTCTCCTGTGCCATGCTGTATAAACCTGTTCTGCAGAAATCTGCAGTTGTGTCTGTAACACTCCTCTCCTGAACGCCTGTGAAATCCATAGTGCAAAATGCAGGTGAGCTCCAATTTAGCCTCCCTTCCCCCATGGAGGTGATGCACATTAGTGCTGTTAGCCATTTTACCAGTGACGGGGACCTTTGTCTTTGCTGAAATTGAATTTCTAATTGAAATCCTTTTTGGTGGCATATTTCACTGCCTGCCGTAATTGGCACCTGCTCTAAATAATATTGATATTTCTTATTTAAATAATATATTATGGCTAATTGTAATACTTCATTATGCCCACAATTAAGTGAACTGAGGTTAGTTTACAATTAATACTAATAGTAGTTGATGTGCAATTTGAATGTAATTTGCTGCTGTTAGCAGATTGCCAGTGGAAAGAAGAAAGCTAAGGGATTTCTTGTTTCCAGTGGCAATCTTGTTTTTCTAGACAAACAATTTTAGATAAAATGTGAGTTATATTCAGACAACCAACGAAGTGATTAGACTAAACATTCTGGTTTTATTTCTGATCAATCATTGTCATTCTTCTGTTGGTAAACACACACTCAAATCCTCCCTTTGGAGACCTAATTCCAATTATCATCTATTAAAGATTAGTAAAATTAATGCAGCACATCTTTAATTGTCTCATGTTACGGGAGACACAAGAGAAGTTCAGAAAACTCAGGCTTCACATGAGACAATTTTCAGTATGATGCATTTATATCAGAATGATTAGCCTGTATTTGATTACAGATTGCTCTAATAGTGATAAGAGAAGCTCCAAAAAAGGAAAAGCGGGGTGAGCTGGAAGCGTGGTGTGGAACTTCAGTTACTGGTAACAAATGCTACAGACAGTGATTATTCTGAGGAAAGGAAATCCCAAGGTATTTCTTTTGTGTAATAAAATCTGTCTGCGTGTAAGTATTCAATGGCTTCCAAGTTATCTGTACCTTGAAAATTATTTGCCGTAGAGGTAAATGACCTAGGCAGATGGACAATAGTTAGTTTGGCCTACTTCACTAGTCAAAATTCTTCATGTCCTTTCAGCATTGGAAAGCATCTGTAAAATGTGCTCGAGCAGTGAGTTCAAAATGCATTACCACTATGCTCAGTTTGCTGACTGGAAACAATCATTAGAAGAACAACCCATCTACTTCTCATAGACTCCTGTGTAATAAGACTTAAAGTTAAATTTAAAATTGCTTCAGTCTTTTATTTATACAATCGGGTAAGACACCTTTGAATCAGAGCTGAACTGATGTTATGTAAACTTAGGAATCTCAGTCTAAAACCTGCATGGAAGCTGAAGTAAAAACCAAAACAACAAAACAAAGGCTAAGCCTGAAGGGAATTTGAGTAATGAGGAACATAAAAGGATCAAAAGCCTGTTGCAACATCCAAGTGCTCATGTACAGTTGTAATTGGGGTCCCTTTCTCATTTCTGTGACAGTACAGTTACCAGTTACTTACTCTGCATTTTGGAGTAAGGTAGTGGACACTACTATGGTACTCAGCTACCAGAAAGGGAATTTAGGCAGTGGGAATTAAACTGCTTACATTGGAACTGGTTGAGGAAAGAAGAAATACATAAATGAGGCAGGGAACTAATTCTGTAACATTGTGATATGCTACCTGCCTTACAAACATTTTTCTGGCATGATTAAAATGTACGTGTCTGAACAAACGTAGAGTGAGATTCATTTCCCATGCCTGTTGTCCAAATCAAACAGCTTGGGATGTAAGGAA
Organism: Chionis minor; assembly: GCA_013398295.1. Classification (NCBI taxonomy): domain Eukaryota; kingdom Metazoa; phylum Chordata; class Aves; order Charadriiformes; family Chionidae; genus Chionis; species Chionis minor. Next base: position 1,675,424 of record VZSF01010886.1, read on the forward strand.
GGGAGAATGACGTGTTCAGTGTTGCTTGGAAGCAGGAGATGGAGTGGAACTGCCACCACACAACAGGCGCATGTCTCGGTGCTCTGTGACCTTAGGCTTGTGTCTGTAGCTCTGATGTTCAGTCCCTTGTTTCAAGATAGTAAATTAATGGATAAGTTGTTTGGGGGTGTTTTTCCCACCTGTTAGTTTACTGAAGACTTATGTTTGGATTAAACATGGTCTTGTAAAACTTTTAGTTACATTTGTTCAAAAGTTTAGTTGCTGGTATATTTTAAAACACAGAATCTAGACCTACAAAGGGCCAGAACTACAAAAATGTTGATTTCTTTGAAAGTTTATGATACCGTGTTGCTAGTTTTAGTGATCTTATTGCCACATAATTCTAGTCTAGGTTTTTAGTTGGTTTCCTTTGTTTGGTTATTTTTAGAGAATACTATAACTTCTTGAATCATCAGCTGAGTACATCACTACTCATTTAAAAATTATTTTAAAAGTCATTAGATACCCAGAATAAGGAGAAATGCTGGGAGTTGTGAAAGGCCAACTTAAATCAGGACCAATTTAAAAAAAATAAAATAAAAAGCCTTCCTCACCATTTTTAACATAGCCTTATTATTTCCAGATCAGTCACAAGTTACCCGAGATGTACGTGTTTCTTTTTCTAGAGGACCAAGAGCTGATTTGGGAGAAACTAGATTTCCTTTACCAGGTCAGAAAACAACCCAGAAATACCAAGTAATCTTGTTAGAACACCTGGTTGGAGTAATTTGGAAAGAGAGGTAGACAAAACATTTTAATAATGAAAATCCTTTACTGAATTTTCCTTCATCCATGAGGCTTCTTAGAAAAAGAATTGAGAAATTCTGTGCTAAAAAAACTCCACCCCAATCTTGTTTCCCTGTATCTTTCTAAATAGCTGTATGTCATAGGATTTAACTATCAACTGGAACATTAGCATTAAAAATCCTTTTAGGTTCCCTGTTGTTATTCCAAGAATGCTATTTCTAAGGCACCAGTCACTCTCTTCAGATCGCATCTGCCTTCAATCAGTGGCGCATCTGATTTCATTATAATTATGTTATCATTTAGATTAATCCACATTTTGCAGTTTCAGTTGATTAGAAAATTACAAGTTGAACACAGTATTCATAACAAAAATACAAACTAGGTGGTAAGTGAAAGAATGCTGGTGAACAGTGGGTGATTAACAGCCTGTCTCTAATTTTGAAATCTAAAAATTCCTGCTTACTGTTGGCACAACTTAGAAAAATCCTTGATGATAATGCAGCATCAGTGTGTCAGAAGCTAGTAGCCTATTGCCTTTTGGAGGGCGGATGCTGTTCATTTATACAGTTATGGAAAATTTCCTTTTACGCTTGGTTTTCCAGTGTGCAGAAATTCCAGCTCTACCAGTGAACCAGCTGCTTTGAAATTCTGTAGCTCTACTTATCGGAGACTTTTTCTTGGAAGTTCAGAAAGACATTAAGCCTTCCCTAATGTTTTCTGATGTGGTTAGCATTTTTGACTGATTCTTTTTTGTGGTCAGCTTTGTACACTTTGAGGTGACTTATATTTCCAAAAGTACTGAACACCCTTTCAGTCTGCAAATTATGGAATTGTTTAATAGAATCAGAGAAGTGTGTTACGGCATTAGGCCTGGTGAGTCACGTGGCAGAGGATCAAAGACTTTAACTGCTCATCGCCATTTCTTCCTTAATATTGTTATTAATCCTTCCTTCATAAAAGGAAATAGCAAATATTAATATTTCTAATAACATAACTGTTGAACGTTTTGGAACGTCTCTGGTATAAATAGTTTTTATAAATAAGGGGGCAAGGTGTCTGTGCTACAGATCAGAAGTATTTAATGTATGCGATGAGCATAATTAGATGCTCATAATGGTGTGGGACAAAATGGATCAAACTGCTGGCTGTGCTACTCCATCCATTTGCACCTCTGTCACCTGTGGCCTAAGTGGTTATGTCCCGTGCCAAAAAAGCTCGTATGGAATCTGCCTTTATCTTCCTGCTCGTGCATCCTCTTTCAAAATGCTTTCTGTAATCTTTCATGAAGAGTTACTCTGTTTTCTGAAAGAGAGCATCAGTCACACCTTCTGCAAGCTCTGAGTTCTCTATGACCTTCTTTCTTATTTCCATCCAAGCACATAAACAATCCCATGCTATTGTGTATCTGTTACAGAATCTACTCCAATGCCAAAGGGCTGACTGTGACACTTGGCATTAAATGCTTGAAAAAGAGGTCTAGCTCTAGATAACTTTCCAGTAACTTACCTCAGGTCAAGCAGATAACACTAGGATCCATTGCTGAGAAACTAAACAAAACCAAGGAGAATATTTTTCCGTTTCATGTTTTTGCCAAAATGCAAAAGATGGCACTGGACATCAGGGAAAGATATTTGACAAATTTGCATCCAGGGATCTAGCTTTCCTTTTCAATACATTGAATACATGCATACACAAATACATTGTAAACAAAGAGGGACTTGTGGGGGATGTGACAGTTGGAGCCTGTCTTGGGCATAGCGATCATGAAAGGATAGTTTTCGATTCTTGGAGAAGCAAGGAGGGAAGTCAGCAGAACTGCCATCTTGGACTTCCAGAGGGTGGACTTTGGTCTTTTCAGGAGCCTGGTTGACAGAATCCCTTGGGAGGAAGTCCTGAAAGGCAAAGGAGTTCAGGAAGGCTGTATGCTCTTCAAGAAGGAAGTCTTCCAGGTGCAGGAGCAGGCCATGTGCTGAAAAATGAGCTGTTGGGGAAAAAGACTGGCTTGACTGAACACAGAGCTCAGGGAACAAAGGAGAACTTATGGCCTTTGGAAGAAGGGGCAGGTCACTCATGAGGACTACAAAGATGCTGTGAGGCTATGTAGGGAGAAAATTAGAAGGGCCAAAGTCCAACTAGAACTTAACCTGGTTTCTGATGTTAAGGACCATTTTTAAAAGTTTCCCTAAATACATTAGCCATAAAAGGAGGACTATGGATAACATCCATCCTTTAGTAGACGGGGATGGGAAACATGGTGAGAAAGGATGAGGAAAAGGCTGAGGTACTTAATGCGTTTTTTGCCTCGGTCTTTAATAGTAAGACCAGTTGTTCCCTGAGTACCCAACACCCTAAACTAGTAAACAGGGGTGGAGAGCAGAATGAACATCCCGTAATCCAAGGGGAAAAGGTGAGTGACCTGCTATGGCATTTTGACATTCACAAGCCTATGGGACTGCATGGGATCCACCCAAGGGTACTGAGGGAGCAGGTGGAAATGGTCACCAAACTACTTTCCATCAGTTACCAGCAGTCCTGGCTAACCAGGGCGGTCCTAGTTGACTGGAGGTCAGCGAATATGACACTCATCCACAAGAAGTGCCAGAAGGAGGATCTGGGGAACTACAGGCCTGTCAGTCTGACATCAGTGCTGGGGAATGTTATGGAGCGGATCATTCTGAGTGCCATTACACAGCACATGCAGGACAACCAGGTGATCAGGCCCAGTCAGCTTCAGTTCATGAAAGGCATGTCCTGTTTGATTAACCTGATCTCCTTCTATGACAAAGTGACCCCATTGGGGATGAGGGAAAGGCTGTAGATGTTATTTACCTGGAATTTAGTAAAGCTTTTGACACCATTTCCCATAGCGTTCTCCTGGAGAAACTGGCTGCTCGTGGCTTGGGTGGGTGTAGTCTTTGCTGGGTAAAAAACTGGCTGGAAGGCCAGGCCTAAAGAGTGGTGGTGAATGGAGTTAAACCCAGTTGGTGGATGGTCACATGTGGTGTTCCCCAGGGCTCAGTAATGGGGCCGGTTCTGTTTAGTATCTTTATCAATGATCTGGATGAGGTGATTGAGTGCACCCTCAGTGAGTTTGCAGACAACACCAAGTTAGGCAGGAGTGTTGACCTGCTTGGGGACAGAAAGGCCCTACAGAGGGATCTGGACAGACTGGATCGATGGGCTGAGGCCAACGGTATGAGGTTCAACAAGGCCAAGTGCTGGGCTCTGCGCTTTGGTCACAACAACCCCAGGCAGCGCTACAGGCTTGGGGAGGAGTGGCTGGAAACTGCCCGGCAGAAAAGGACCTGGGGTGTTGGTTGACAGTCATCTGAATATGAGCCAGCCGTGTGCCCAGGTGGCCCAGAAGGTCAACAGCAGCCTGGCCTGTATCAGCAATAGTGTGGCCAGCAGGACTAGGGTGGTGATTGTCACCTTGTACTTGGCACTGGTGAGGCCCCACCTCGAATACTGTGTTCGGTTTTGGGCCCCTCACTCCAAGAAAGATGTTGAGGTGCTGGAGCGTGTCCAGAGAGGGGCAACAGAGCTGGTGAGGGGTCTGGAGCACAAGTCTTATGAGAAGCAACTGAGGGAACTTGGGTTGTTTAATCTGGAGAAAAGGAGGCTGAGGGGAGAACTTCTCACTCTTTACAACTACCTGAAAAGGAGGGTGTAGCCAGGTGGGGGTTGGTCTTTTCTCTCAAGTAACACACAATAGGACAAGAGGAAAGGGCTTCCAGTTGCACCAGGAGAGGTTTAGATTGGACACTAGGAAAAACTTCTTCACAGAAAGGGTTGTCAAGCATTGGACCAGGCTGCCCAGGGAAGTGATGGCATCACCATCCCTGGAGTTATTTGAAAGACAGGTAGACGTGGTGCTGAGGGACATAGTTTATCGGTGGTTTTGGCAGTGGTAGGTTGATGGTTGGAGTTGATGAGCCTAAAGGTCCCTTCTAACATAGACGATTCTATGAATTTTAGAAGGCATTGCTTTTTTAATAGGAAAAACATTGGCTCTTTTAGTAGCTCTTCTACAGGCTAGTACTCTGTTGCAGAGTATAAATTAAAAAAAAAATCAACAGAATTCATGATTCTGGAGGGAAAAGTGATGTGAGCTTTCGGCCTTGAACATCCAGCCTTATAAAATATAAAACAGCAGTGTCTGTGTTACCACTCTCTGAAGGTTAGGTATGTTTCACTTATAATCATGAGCATGTTTTGTGGAGCTTGTAAAAATAATTTAAGAAATCACAATCCCATCAGTATTTTTCTAGCAAATATTGTCAGACTTCACAACAGAGATAGTGGGATGACTCTGCTACTACAATACCACTGTATTAAAGTACTCATTAAATTTATGCAGATGGTAGTTTCTTCCTGAGGAAGATGTATTGATGTTTACCATTATGAATATGAAATTGTTAATTGTGGATCTTGAAACTTCAGGAGGCATTTTGAGCATGCAATTTATCTTATGACAAAATTTATCCTAATAGAGTCGTGTTAAGCTCTCAGAATGACAAAACCAGCAGGGCAGTCAGGCAGACTGTCCCTGGGGAAAAAGAACTGTTTTGACATCTGTCTGAATGCAGTATTTCTGCTGGTTTTTTTCCCAGACTGATATTAAAGATGCCTTCTTTGGAGCTGTTAAGGGCATGATGCTGCAAGTGACTGTAAGGGGGCTCCAGGTCTGTGGAGCTATATAAGCTACATGTTTTAAAAATCGGTTGTTGTTGTTTAGAAGTGTAGAGATTCCTGATGTCTGAGATACCCCTTCAAATTAGGCATCTTTAGGTTAATATTCTGCAGCTCAGTTTTCCCAGGTAAAGTGGGTACATGCTGTGATAGGAGTGTTGTGCTCGTGCCCTCTCGTCCCAGCCAGCAGGAGCGGCAGTGTCAGCCTCCCAAGGAAGCGCCAACAGCTGCCTCTTCTGCAGGGAGGTCGACTGTTGTCTCTCTGCTATGAAAAGGGTGGGTTTGTGGCTAGTGATAAACTGGTCCCTTGGTGGTGACTGACTTCAGTTTTGTCTGATCAGTGTCTTGCTGAGGTCAGTCTCCTGTCTTCCTGATCTGCCTTCCCCAAGTGACTAGTTCTTGCCATGCTACAATACAGGGCACACACAACAGAACTTGTTTGCTCGTGACAATCTGTTCCTGTTGTGGTTCAAGAGGAATGTGGCTTGCAGCCTGGGCAAAAGTCGTCGTGAGGTAAAGACTTGATATAGAAGGGAAGATCAAGCTGATGGGAGAAAGAGTGGAAGGTTGTATTTTGATGAAGATATGTGAAGTTAGGGAAAGATCTTGTCTGGAGAAAGACAAAATTACTATGAGGAGGGAAAGAATCAGAGGGGAGAGTTCAGATGCAGAACTTCACAAAGGTACGAAAGCCCTGCTTTTCATAGCTACTAGGGTTGCAGCAGTGTTCAGAAGGGGTTATAAATGAACATTTTCAAACACCTCAATGGAATTAACCCTATCTTTTGTAAAATTAGTGGACGTGGATAGCTAACTTCACTGCTTCAAAACTTCAATCAAAGAGGAAAACAGGAAAAATGCAGGATTTAAAGCAACATTGACTCAGTTGTATAAGGAATTGAACTTTTCCACTTTTACTTTAAAGGTTACCTCTCTAAGATTGTCTGCGGTATTTTGGAGTCTTGAGATTTTGAGTAAAGTTACTTGTTTACATTTTATACAAATTTTTAATTTTTTACTACAACTTTTCAGGATTTGGTTTGTTCTCTGCCTTTTCTGAATCTTGTCTTACAATGTTGGAAGAAACGAGACAGATCGAACATTTTGAGTACCCATTGAAAGCCATACTGTCATTATGACAAAGATCACCAGGTGGTGCTGTTTCACATAGACATCCAAATTTCTGCTGTGCGAGCTGATGTTCAGTTATGGGAAGATGCATTTACATTGTTCATTTTTACTGGGAAGTCTCTGAAACTGAGCAGTAAAAGTTTGCATGCAGCCTTATTCTTTGACTTGAGCAAATGTTTGAGACAAGGCTGCTCTGCGTGAACAGGCACTACTAATGAACAAGTCCACAGAAAAAATGCGGCCCACGTTACTATCTCTATTGTATAGATAAAACTGTGTAAAGAAAATGAGGAGTTGAAGGATCGGTATTGTCTTGTCAAAATGCTATATATGAAACACTTCCTCCCCCACCCCCCACCCAGAACAGAGATCTTGAAGATGTTCTTTATTTCTCTGTTGTAATCAAGAGCTGGATCAAGTATGTGAAGCAGTATTTTGGACTGAAGTGGTTGAGTGTTTCTATCTATTTAATTTTTTGGAAAAGTCCCTAAGAGAGCTACTTAGTTCCTACACTCATTGAAATAAGACCAGACATTTACTGAGGGCTTTTTTTTTTTTTTTTTCTGCTTTATGTGACTGCTTTTTTACATTATTAATCAATTCATTGAAAGAGGAAACTAACCTAGAATAAATAACACACATGTTTAATAGTGTAGCTAACCACGGGAATGAAGGCTGTAATTCAGTCTTTTCCAAGGAGTGTATAAAAACTCAGCATTGAGCACAGTTAAATACAATATATAGCTTATGAAGTTTGATAATATCCATGACTCGTGAGCTGTCCTAGCTTCTCCACACAATTGACTGAGAAAAGCAAGCAGTGCATGCTCATTTCTCCACTTTTCTCATTGAAATTGCTGACAAAAACCTAGAGATTGCTATTTCTGTGTCACATCCTGCTCCCTTCAGTCGCTGGTTGTGAGCACATGAGGACCCATGTTGTGTTCATCTGTTCCGAGTAGGTGCCAAAGAGAAGGGTGTCTTGGAGGACCCTAGCCTCTCTTGCTTAGAAAGCTAGACAGAGACTAGGTTCACACTCACTCTGAGAGCACTTTAAAATTAACATCTTTTTCACATGGATAGCATTTTGTGGCAGATCATTCTCTTAATAAGAATCAATTACCTGTTCTTTTTTTTTCTTTTCTTTGAGAATCCAGTTGCATGGAACAAGTCTCAGGGGAGGTGTAAGATTATGTTTTTAAACCATTAATTTCTTCTGATTATCATACTGCTTTCCTCATGCTAATTGCTAAACCCTATGGGATCTCACTAACATGAGATACAGCCAGGAACAGACAACAAAATCGGAAGACAGCAGAGGTGGCGATTTTAAACCCCACTCCTAGGCTCGTGGCATAGCACTTAGGAATGGAAAAGACTAGTCCATCTCTCTTCCAGCTCAGTATTGTCCCCACAGCACATTGTGAATGTGTTTCATCTCCTGTGTTTTATGTCTTTCAGATGATGTAGGGAGTTTGCGCACGCTTCCCTGAAGAGACTGTTCCATAAACTTGTGCAATTTATTGTAAAAGGCTTTGCTGGTGTTCGGCTGTAATTTCCTCATTACTGAGATATAATTATCAGTAATGTAATTATACATACTGTAAGGGATTTCTTTTCTCTCTGTGGCATTTACACCTTCTTTTAGAATTATAACCGTGTTCTTTGCAACCCTTTTAGCTAATACATGCATTTATAGCGTGTTCTTTAAATGGTTCAATATTCTTTAATCAAAGTTTTTTTCCTTTCATGGAAAAAAAATGATTCATGGTAACATGTTACTTCTTTTGAATGACAAACTTGCAGCTGGCCAAAACCTTGTAATCAAAATCTTTTTTAAGGGAGGAAACCCCCCCTTTCCAAACCAAACGACTTCTCTGAAAATGCTTGCTTCCCTCCAAATCATCAATATTTTGTTATTGTTGAAGAATGGGAAATCTCCTAATTACTGAAAGGTCAGTAGTAAGTACACCTATAAATTGTTTTATTGAAATATTTACATATAGGTGCTCATTGTTAGGTGATATAGATATTGTATTATGCAAGTAAACATACATATTCAGAGGCACTATCATTTACTTGGTGCTCTTACAGTAGTCATGGTTTGCTCTTCCACTTGGTGCTCTGAATCTTCTTTGAGGACATGGATAGTGTTAGGTCCCTAACTTCGATGCTGTGCATCTCTCTTTTGTCCCCGCACTCCTGCCCCTGTCTACAATAGTATATGTGCTTCTTTACATTACTAGCTTTTAAAGCTCTTTTTACTTTACTAATGAGAAACTTGCTCCTTTTGTGGAGGTCATCATGTGATTATCCAGCAAAAAAGCAATTGACAAAACAAAAGTTTCCGTATGACTTGGGAGTGTTCGAAGTGGAGAATATTAGTGTAAAGAACTGCAGGCTTGATGTAATGAAAGAGACAGTATTCCTGCAGGATTTGATCGTCAGGGAAGGGAACCTCAGTGTCTGTTGCCAAGAAACTGTCACACTTGCCTTAATTATGATTAACAACATACACATGTACCTGAGAAGATTTTTTTTTTCCTCATTGACTTTTGTAGAGTGACCATGTCATTGCTAAATATTATTTCACTGACATCTGCTATTGTAGTTTTTATGGTAAGAGCTGGTCTCTTGTGCATCATCCATCTATGCAGAAAAATTATTTTCAGTGCCTGCATCTATTGCCAGTTTCAGATGTCTTTCTCAGCAGACTTCTGATTTAGGTAGCACCAAACTGCATTTATTTGGATAGCTCTGGGCAGCTGTATAGTCTAATCCTGGTCAAGAAGTGAAAATTGCTTTGAAAAGTGAAGAATGATGTTGCTGTTCATGATCAAGGTATTTACCAGCGGATGTAGCTACTGGCTCTAAAGCCAATCTGAGTAGTTCATAATCTGTATTGCTGAACTGTTCCGACTTGCAATGAATCCACTGTTTGTATTGTAGAGTTTGTTCTGCTTTTTCTCCATCTCATTTATTGTAGGATGAATATCAATAATGCATAATATGCTATTTTTAAAGGAAAAATATAGTCTGGTCCATACATTATTTGTTCACAAGGGTGCCTCCAAACACATATACTGGGACCATGAATATGTTACATGATTAGGTTCTTATTTTACAGTTACTTTATGTGCAAAAGTGATTGTATTTTCTAGAAGCCAACAGAAATAAATCAAGCAGAAATCAGTAGAAACCAGTGATGGTATATTCTGGGAGAAACCATGTATTGAGAAATAAGCCAGGACAATTTAAACTCATATATATGTACATATATACACATTAATGCTGTCCAGACAATTCTAAACTCGTCTCATTTCCACTTTGTCCCTCTCTTCATCTCATTGTACAGGTAGAGAGTTATTGGTCATAGTCCTCCAAAGTCAACAGCGGAGAACTCTGTCTATTTCTTGTTAATTAGATACTTAAGCTCTAATTGGCAACAGTTAAGACAATCAGTTAGTGAATGTATATAGCATTCACTCATGGGGAATTGCAAAGGCAATTGATCTAATCAAGGGTTTGTACACCAGAAGCATTTACTTAATCACAGCTGAGTGGCTCCATTACCAAAGGACAACTGGTTTAAGCATTCACAGATATCCAGTAAGGTGCAAAAGAGCATGGCTACCATATAGGCATCTTGCTGGTTTACAGTGGGAAATAAGTATCTGGGCACATTTTGATTTATAGTGTACATGAAACATTCTCAGTGGAAATGGTTTTGTGAATGAATCTCAGTGCATGAGGAAAATTAAAGAGGTTTTTCACTGAGAGTGCCAAGCCAGGACCTAGGAAATCTGTTAACTAATACTTCTGTTTGCAGGGCAGCGAGTGGGGGAGGGGGAGTTTCACTGAGACTTAAGATGATACAGAACCAAATGCAATGTATTTGGGGAAAAAGAGGGGAAATTTTGCAAACCTCTTCTCTTTGGAATTACTGGTAATCTGTTCTTCCTCCAGTAGTCTATGATATTTCTGTGTTTTGCTCTAAGTGATTTGGAAGCCAGTCTTGCGCACCGTTCATCTGTCACTTGAATTACCTCGGAGCTAGTAAAGTGTCGATGTAGACTATTCTGCACCTTTACAGACTGCTCCCATGTATACATTCTGGACCAAGAGCAAAGTCAAACAGAAGTGCAATGGCACCTTGGCAGTGAGGTACAAATGTCGGAAGATTTGTTGTACATATTCTTGCTGCTTGATACTTGGTGCTGTATTGCTGAAAAGCTGAGCTGATTTGGCCCAGTCATCACTTTCCCTGTTGGTGTGCTACAGGTTTTTCACATCTGAGTGTAATTCTGAGGCGTTTTCCCACTGAAGGTACAATCTGTTACTTGGGAACCAGTGTTAGGTTCATATCCATAACAATGCTGTTAGGCGTAACAAGTCTGCTCAATGCACCTGAAGCTGTGATGGCAGCAAAGCAGGTGCAGCTGACTGAGCTTCACTCCACAAAGTGCAGGTAGTGCCTGGCCTGCAGCCAGGGTAGGGAGCCCGGTCCCCTTGGGGCTAGTACTGTCTGCACTAGCATGTGGGCCAGCCCCACTCAGCTTCTTTTCCCTGAGCTGCTGACCCACTCGCCTTCTCAGGAGTATCTGGGAAGGAAATGAAAACCCTTAGATGCTGGGCTTATAGTTTAGTCAGCACACTTGGCAAGCAGATTTTGATTTCTTTCTTGTAATCAGGAACGCATGTGACTTCTGTATACAAAAGAAGAGGATCCTTTGGGTTGAGGTGAATGTTAATTTCTTTCTGTGGTGTTGCTGTTAAAGGCTTTGTCACAGGTAACCGTTGAAAAATAACTTCCCAAAGTCACAAAATTTCTGATAAGGTGTTTAACCTGCGAGCTGGTGGTGAAACTTTGTTCTTGTGGTTCCTGCTGAGCCTCACAGCAGTTTGCTAGATACTCTGGAGAGCTGGGTTTGAGGTGAATTAGGAGACTAGAGGGAAGGCACTTGAGTGTGTTATCACCCTACCTGAGAGCAGGCTGCTGTAATTCAATTTAGGGAGTTGTGAATCTGTGGCAGTGAACTAAAACAAGCTCTGTTCTATGGGAATGGGCTCATACTGAGTCGTATCTTGCCTTTGCCAGTGGGTTATAACTGCACCTTTTACCATTAGCAGTTCTTCAAAAAGCTGTGAGTGAGCGGCTGAACAGAAATTAACCTCTCCAGGCAGATTTGTAGAAAACTGCTTGTGAAAGTCCTCTCAACACTTCTGTTGGTGGGCTTCACAAGTTGAATGAAAATGCCGAACAATGGATAAAAATTTTGAATATAGTAATGTGCTTTTTTTTTTTTTAAATAAGCTCACATGAGTTTATTGTTAAAAGCATGCCAGTGGAGATAGATTATGTCAATTCAAGTTAACTGTAAAGTTTGTCAGGTAATGCTGGTTTGGATACTATCTGTAGAAATGAGACAATTTTATTGCATATGAAACATATATTGCATAGCACTGTAAAAATGCTATGAAGTCAAGCAGAGAGGGTCTTGCTGGGCCACGTATGCTCTCATACTAGCAATAAAACTGATAGGAAATTGGTTGGTATGAATCAGATGAGGCCAGATCAGAGGCAGAAGTCTCATTGTTTTGAGCAGGAAAAGAGATTATATGTGAGCAGGGAAGGGGGAAGAAAAATGACTGTATAATGCTGCTGAGATTTCACTTCAGTCCGAAACAGCTGTATAGACACGCTTAGAAGGCAGAGAGGTAATCTTATTTTAAGATAACCATATTTTAAGTTTAAAGACTAAGGGAAATTTCACTTGTGAAGTGGATACTTTCTTTTGTTACAGTTCAGTTTTTAGTGCAAGGCTAACTCCTATGAATATCTAGAATTTGAAATGTGTTAATATCAGAGAGATTTTTGTAAATTAATACGCCTAGGTGACTATATCAAGAGAGCTGCCTTGGAGGGATTTTCTGCATTTATAGAACAATACGAACAATTTTAGACCTCAAGACTTTCAGTTGTTTTACACTGCTCCTCTTTCAGTCTGGTTGAATGTTGATCTGTGTATCCAAAATAGGAATAAACTTCACATGTGATACTTCTTTTTACAGCTGTACAGTTACCAAAACAGAGATGGAAAGGTTTGTTGGTGTTTTTTTACAAGGAAAGTAAATTTCTGTGCACAGTGATAGTATACTTAAGATGCTTTTTAATTAACAAGGAAGATTATCGATGTAAATCTCACATTAAAAAAAATAATAAAACCTTTACTCCTCCACAGAAAGCATGACTTTTTAAGAAGGAGCAGAGACTGAATTTTATTATCAAAAAAGAAAAAAATATGCTGTGACACTGCTGTTTAGCAGCCATATAATTTCATATCCTACCTGCTGTTGGTTTAGAGATGTGAAAACCTGACATACCATCATGATTGCAGTGTGATTGTAACATGTATGTTGTGCTGCTTTGGCAGCCTGAGTGCCACAAGTGAGCTTTCCTTCAACCCAACCAGATTGGTGCTGTGAAAAAACTACGAAAACTAATGTTAGTAACAAGGGAAAAAAGTGTGCCTCAACTTTAGCTAAACTTGCATAGTACCTCAAGCTCTGTACCTTTTGTATAGTATGTTTTCTTGCAGGGTCCTATTTGTTCATTTAACTGCTTAATTCAAAGCACTTTTTTCATCTCTGTGATTAAATTGCTATTACTTTTGTCGCTGGTACATCCCCAAAGTGCTAAAAACTACCTATGAAGGTACAGCTACGCCTCCTGAAGAATCTGCAGTCAGCTAACAAAAGCTTAAAGGAAAGCAGGAGATTTTTTTAAAGAAAAATGGTGCTGTTTGAGAACTATTTGCTGTCATTAACAATATATTCAGTGAGCTTAGCCTCCTTCTCTCACAGTTCACCTGATTAGCTTGAAGTTTCTTTTTTGTGATGTATTTTCAACTTTAGAATTATTGACAATTTGTTTTTAAAGTTGGGAACAAATTCTGAGCAATCGATGGTACTTTGCTCTTCATATGGTGACTGTGATCTGCACCCATTTAACTTAACTGCCACGTCCTTGGAATTATCATAGGTATATGTTGGTAGTAAGATGGGTGCATGCATTGATGTCTGCAAAACTGGTTCTTGTAGGTGGTAGTTCCAGCTGCAAACAAGTCCCAGGATATGATGGCATTTTTCTAATTGGAGGTGTCCAAATGACTGCAGCAGTGAATGTCCCAGAATGCAATTTCTGTATTTCTCAGCTGTGAACATTTATGCTAGCTTTCCAACAGTCGAGCTCTGTTTTAGGGACTAGAGCTGCAGAACTCATTCATTTAGTGTATTTAAAATTCAAGTGGAAGAGGCAATTCATCTTTTTCTAAGAAAAGCAAATTTTGCTGTTCACTTTCCATAGTCTCAGTTGCTTGTGCCAAGAGAGCGACATCATCTACTGTAGAGAAAGTGTTTGTGTATACACATGGCTGTACTTAAATCTATCGCCACAATCCCTTCCAGTAAGCCACGTATTTCTACTATCACCCTCCTGAAAATGTGCCAGCCAGGTACTGCATGATTAGTTTTGGCTGAGCTTTAGTTTATACCACTATTAGCATTTAAAAGTAACTTCTGTTCTGAAAAGTTCTGGTGGTTCGAGATGTACTTGCTGCATGGGGTCTTGAGAAATTGGTATGGTACCTTGGAATGTGATACTGAATGACAACAGGCAGGAGTAATTCATCATGTTCGGTGACAGGGAGGTCTTTGTGTTTATATGTGTAGACTATGAGTGATTTTTTTTTTTTTTTAATACCTACTCAAAGCAATGTAAATTTGATAATTTTTTTTTTTTCCCCCTGGAATTTACTTTGTCCACGTTACTTTTGTAGTAGTTCTAAAGAACTCAGTTCTGAGCTTGCAAGAGTTCAGGAAGTTGCACAAGGTAGGCAAGTTATTCTATAGCTCTGCAAAAATCTGGTATTTTTCACTATGTGAGTGCATACACTATTTTTCATATAATAATCACTGAAGTAGATGACTGAGCTCCAAGCCATTCAATTGCAAATAATTTCAACCATGCTTCTTAAGTGGCGGCTCAAGTAACCTTACATGGTTTTTCAGTAAGAAAGTAACTTGCAGCTACCATTTTTATTCAAGTTGGCTTTCTTGGAAGAAGGTTGCTTGTGGCCGATATCATTGGCATTAGTCCCCATGTCCCTGACCCAAAGCCTTTTATAAAGCTAATCTTCAGAGAAACCCATGCTACATTTAACTTTGGTATCTCTCCTGTGGGTCTCAAATCTAACCAGACGCGGCCAATCTGAATATTTCCTGCATGTTAAACAGACCATTGTAAGCCTTTTCCTCCAGGCTAGATTGTTATAAATGCTGTTTATGATCCTGCTATGACAACTGTGAAGGACATGGCAAAGAATTTATCACAGGATTATTCATCCACCATCAGAATACCTAATAAGATTCTAAATGACCCAAGATGATAATAAGATCTAGCTTGTAGCAATAAGGTATTAATAAACTGCTTTTTTCAATAAGGAATTGTCTTGGCATCATTACCCTGACATATTTGTTTTCCTTATATTTTGCTGGCAACGTAGCTCTGGTGCTTTATACAGCGAATTTATAAAAACCCATGATGTATGAAAAATACACCACATATGAAGTGGAACACATAGGTTAAAGTCAAGAGCACTCTATTTGCCTATGCCATAAGAGGACTAAACTCTTAAGTCATAGATTCTAATTTTTCCATGCTGTTTCTCTTTGTATTTAAAAATTATATATAGAATAATACATACCCTAGTGTTGAATACAAGGCCATAATTCAAATGAAGGGATTTTGTCAAAATCATAAACCCAGAAAGTGCAGCTCAAGTGATTAATGACTGACACTGGAACCCTGAAGTCATACTGAGCTGGAATTACACCTGCAATCCTTATTTGCAATGGCTCCAACTAAAACCATTAACTTCCTGGGAAAGAGAGCTTATATAATGGCATAAAAAGCTGCTCAGTTCTGTTGTTGTGAAAACAACAGAATTAATACATAAATGTGCAACTGGTCTGATGAGACAAATAGTTCAGAATGTTCCTGAAAATGTGATGTCAGCACAACCTGTTGCTATGCGCAGCTGACCCTTTGCTCCCTGGTTACCTGGAAGTACCGTGCTAGGGAATTTGCAGCTTCAGTGACCCCCGATGGCCCCAAGGGAAAGGCTTTTAATGAGAAGAAAGACCATCACAACACGGAGCTTCTGAGGAGGTGAGAGATCCTAGGGATAGGAAAGAACCAGACGTGCAAAAGTACTACTTATCCATGAAACTATTGAATTGGTAACAAATAGCTAAATTACCTCTTCAGAATGCAGAGCTCTTATAGCTTGTTTAAATACAAGTTTGCAGTGGATGATCTCAGTCTCTTACAAGTTGTTTCCCCCATGGATTTGTAGTAAGGGAAAGTATGAAACAGGTGAATTGGCTTGCTCAGAGCTATGACCTGAGGCAGTGACAGAATTTGTAATTCCTGGTTTCACTCAGCTGCTTTGACCATCAATCTACATTGTGGCCATGGCAGTTTCCTTTGAAAAGCCAAAGATGGGTGTATATTTCATTATCGTTTAAACTTTTATTGAAAGTTTATTCAAGCTGGAGCAAAATGAGATTTAGTGCAGAGCGCCATGAATTCTAAAGCATAAAAGAGATTTGGATTATTTCAGCTCTTTGCTTTCACTCGTGTTCCTAGTTGGAGAACTGGCTGGTTGCATTTACATTCAAATGACCCAATCACTTTGAAGGGTTGGTTCATGATAAAGTATGCTAGCACGGGACACAAAAGACTCGGTTCCCCTTTTCTTTTCATTTACAAACTTCCTTTGTGAACATGGGAAGATTGCTCTGCCTTGCTGCTTCATCTGCAATACAGAAAATAAACATATTTTCTACCTTACGGGAAGGTTGTGAAGACAGCTACCCAAATATTATGGTAATGGAAGTGCTCCGATATTACTGGAATGGAAGCTGTGTGAAAGCCTAACATAGACAAGGTCTAATTTCTGACCCAGTACCTGGTGCTGCATATTTGACTTTTCTTTCTGGTGCAGCAAAAATATCACTCATGCACCTATTTCCCATGTGGAAAATTAGGATGATGTATTCCTGTCAGCGCTGTGGGTACAAAGTGAATGTGTGCTGAAGGGTGCAAGTGTGAAATTAAAGGATACATCTGAACAGATAATTCGGAATGAAAAAGGAGTCAGATATTTGATATCAGATATCAAATATTTGATCACATTTCTTTGTCTTTTTCTCACTGGTCTGGTATTTCTTTAAGCAGTTATTTATTGAAAGCTTCTGCTTTGTAATAGCCCTCTTTCTAGAGAATAAACAGGTCATTAAATAGTTTGGGAAATAGGTAGCAAAAAATATCATGGCTTGTTATGGTTCATCCTCATCCTGTTTTATGGAATATAATTTGGCTTAACCTGGGATGTTGATGGTGCTAAAATAAACACGCTAGGAACTTGTGGTCATGTTCATCACTGGTGTTACTTTGCTGACATCATTTTTTTGCCTCAACAGACTTACCAACATGTTTAAAAAAACACATCTTTAGAATTTTTGCATGATTTGTATAAACTTCATTAACATTGTAATATGCAGAGATTGGCAAAATTTTAAGCAGAGGGACTCGTGGCAGTTCTGCTGAGCCCTGAAATAGGAAATGTAAAATTCCCTTTGCTCTGAGAACTTTAGTATGTCACCCTGACGCAACCTCTTCCTCCTGCCAGCCTGTTCAGACCCTTTGCAGCTACTGCTGCATCTATGTAAAATGTAAGGAACGCGATGGGGGAGAGGTGAGAGATTGAAGAACAGCAGCAGCCATGTTAAGGATGGGTGAGGGAAGAGGGTTAAAGCCAAATATTATTGCCCACTAAGCTGGGAAGAGTGCTTGTCACCTTTGGACTGGCACTACAGTGAATTGCTTGAGAAAGTCATTCTTTTTTGTTATTTTTTTTCTGATATGGATAATTTCCTGCAAAAGGTGAGTACTTACTATAGTACAGTTTGGTAAAACACCTGTCTGGGTTTAGTGCCTTCTTATTGGACTGTCCTTAAAACATGTTTGGAAAGGTGGTAATTTGTAAAAGCAAATTCTGAGAGTGCAGGGTGATCCTCAGTTTTCTAGGAAGTAGAAGTTAGTTTTCCCTTTCAACTAAACAATAATGCTATGTGAAAGCTGCAGAAGGAGATAAAAGGAAACAGCACTGAAGAAAGTGACTAGTTGTGAAAAGTAGATTTAGACCAGCACCTTGCAATGCGCCCTCGGTAAGAAACAACGTCCTGTCAAGTTAATCAATGACACAGGAAATAAGAATCACAATTTCACTCTACCTCTCCTTTTGGGACATGTGAACTGTAGGTGGAACAGGACTCGGTCCATTCCCGTCTCACGATCTCTAGGATGAACACTGCTGTTCCACACACAGTGTGGTGCGTGGAGAGCAGAAGCATCTTTCTCAGTGCTACAGCCCCTGGGGCCTTGGAGTTCCTTTGCACAAACCAGCTCAGAGCAGTGCCCTTCAGGTAGAACTGGGAGGCAGGGGGCTGTGCAGGTGATGGGCTGAGAGGTAAGAACCCAGTTAGAAATATTTGAAATGGAGATAGAGCGCTGTACATGTGGAAGGGGCAGGTCAAAAAGCAGGTTCACCTGCACTGCCTCATGCATTCATCTGTCATTGATACCCTGAAGATTTTTCAGGACTGGGGTAAGCCACAGTTTTGTACCCTAGAACAGAAATGCGTTCCAGTCCCCAGAGCCTAGTGTAACAGACTCTTTAGACTAGTTCTCTGCTACTGTATCTGCAAGGAATCTTCAGATGTCATTCTTCATCTCCTCTAATACTGTGTATCTTGCTGTCAGCGATGCCATCACAATAAAGAAGGTTAAGAAAGGAGAAAGACGTGTTGATTTTTTTTCCTTTAAATTCTCAAAATAAATTAAGGAGAAATATTTATCTCTATAGTATTTCAGATCCACTGTATTGCTTCATCTGAGTATGTCTGCTTTCTCTGTAGTGTCATATTTAGCTCTAGTAAGTCATAAGCATATCGAGGGCAGATAGTGGGTAGAAATCTGACAGAAAGCTAATGAGCTCTCCTGTGATTATCAGTAAGGACTATGACTCATTTAATCTCATTTCCTGAGAAAGTCCACATAGGGAGAAGAAATTATCTGGAATAAAGGCCTGAAAACCTAATTCGATCAGATTTATAGGTGTTCTTGTAGTCACTATGTAATAATCAGTGAAAACAGAGAAACCTTTTAATGAGATCTTTTGAAATGGCTAATGTTTCAAGGAGGGGGGTCTGCCTCGCTTCCATTTAAGACGCAGACAAAATAGCTGGCCTTCTCCCAAATTAAACAGGCTGATACCTGTAGTGGTTTTTTTCACTTTTCACTTTTGAGGTGTGACTACAACTGATATAAGAAATAGATGCTTGTGTGCAATATGACTTTCATTCAAAACTAAGCTTAAAAACAAACTTGTCATGTCTGGTTTTGGATAGATTGTGATTGCCTTGATACACTGTTTTCTACTGTGTTCCATGTCTTTTTGTGGTATGTTTTTCATGCATTATTTAGAGAGGAAGTATCTCTCTCCTGTTGCAGTGAAGAAAGACGACCATTGATTCTAATGAGCTTTGGTGCACCCCCTAATAGAGTAGCATCACAAAAAGGTTTTGTTTTGACAGTTTTGTCTTTGTGTAGAGATGTGTGGACACAATCTCATGCCGCATACTTAACAATATCTGGATGGTGACAAAGAATGAGTTAGTGTGGTCTCACAGTGCAGTAAACGGAGACCCATCACTGCCTGACAGATAGCTGAGGAACACAGGACAGTTACTCAATTTGTAACTCACAGAGTGTGATCTGGAGACTTCAGCAATTGAGCTGGCTTGCCTTCGTAATTAGGCTCTTCTTGCTGTTGAGAAGGGCCTCACACTGGCTGCTACAAGCTCTGGTTTTGAACTGTTTGAATTATGGATGTGTCCGCTGGATTGGGCCAAGCTGTTAATTTAGAAGCTCAGAGGTTTTTGTTATTATGTTTTGTAATTCCAGCTTCCTCCAGCATCCCCTTTGCACTCTATTTGTGAGGCGCTTTCTTGTCTTTTCCTTCATGACAAGGTAATAATTTTGCCACTAAAGTTAATGAGGACTTATTGCAGAATAGTAGGAATAGAGTACTGTATTTATATCCATCCCCCCCCCCCTCTCACTGCACACGAATTGCATGGGACACGTGGGACTGCTCACGTGCAGCTTGACTGTTGCTCTTGGTTCTTCGCACGCATCGGAACTTACTGAGGATTTCAGTGTGAAATGTCTCCACAGTAGGATGTAATGCAATAGTTTGAGTCTCTCATGTTCTGGGGTTTTGTGGGGTCGGTGCTTTTTGGGGGGTTTTGGTTTTGCTTTGGGTTTTTTCCCTTGTTCTTTTTCCTTGTGGGTTTTGTGTATATATTTGAGAGGATGTGAGGTATGGTTTTCTGGGTTTGGTTGTTTGCTGTGTTTTTTTAAATTTTTAATTAAGTATCCCTAAATCTGCTAGATCAGTAAGAAAGCATTAATTTGGAGAAAACTTCTGTGGGATGGGATCTTTGAAAGATGTAGAACTTCATTAAACATAAAAGCATATTAAATACTTACATATTCGCCAAGACCCTCCAGATTCGCTTTCGGTCAGGATAGGAATAATTCAAAGGATCAGCTTTTGAATTAAAATGACATGGAACCAAGGAAAGAAAGGACTGCAAAACTGAACAGCTCAAGATCATTTGGGAAAGCAGCTCACTTCAGCACTAAGCTGTGCTAGGCCATACTGTGTGCTCTATATGAACAGGAATTAGGATTTCTGAAAATTAGAATTACATATTTTAACTTTCTGTGGTACTGTGGTGTGATGATATGGTTGATTCTGCTGGCATTAAATTATCTTGGAACGGGGAGATGAAAGTAATGTGATTATTAAAATAACAAACAGGAACGGATAGTTTAGTTTGATCTCTTGCATTTGGATCAGAAATGAGCCCAAGTTCAGCATCTGGGGAGTGAGAACATAGGTGCCTTTCTGAATGCCTCAGAGTTTCTTTCAGTGTTTTTATCTGAGCTTTTAGGTGTATAAAAATACTATTTGCTCAACTCAAATCCAGTTCTCCTGGTATGAGAATGAGGGCTATTGATGTTTTGTCCAAATACAGTTTGAATTACATGGCATAAAAATAAATGTAGGATATGCTTTTCATGTGGACATATTAGCAACTGTGTGTTTGGAACTTTTTAGCAGAACAAAATTGAACTCTGAACATACACGTCAGGGCAAATAAGCTCTGCAGCAACAGCTGTTACTTTCCTTTGATGCTACAGGTTAGTCCCGACTTACCAGCTATAGCAGACCCAGGCTGGGCTGTGTGGGTGCATCCTCCGTGCTCCGGCAGAGCCGCATTCCCAGCTGCAGCCTGACTCAGGGCCTGCAGTGGCTTCAGTCGGGAAGCACCCGGCTGAGCACCGGCACTGGAGGAAGGGTCTCCTGTTCAGGCAGCGCACAGTGCCTGAATGGCTGGCCGGGCCCTGCCTCCTCTGAAGGCACGGCAGTAAGATCTGTTGGCGAGTGGGATCAGGCCCTCTCTGCTATTTATTCTGCACTTCTCAAGGAAAATTTCCAGAGAGTTTTGTTGAAGGGGTGTTTACCTCCACCTTAGCTGTTGCTCAATTCCAGCTAGCATGTTACCCGTCACCTGTGGGATGTGTTAGTCAGGAATTAAACAAAAAAACTGAGAAAAATATGCTGCAGTTTATAATTTGAAAAAGTATTTATTAATGTGTATACATAAGGTAGAAGTTGCGGAGAAGCAATTGTTTATGTGCTGTGAATCACACTTTTCTTTTTGGGAAATAAAATATTACTTAGATATTCTGTGTGATTGTCAATGGAATTTGTGCCAGGAGTGTTTTATAACAACAAAACAAATCCTGTGCTATGTGCAATGCAAAGATGAGGAAAATGCTGAATGCTTACTCTGTTGGGAAGCATAGCCAAAGAAACAAAGGAGCTAAAGAGAAGTGTAAATATTTCTCTGGCAATATAACCCAAAATGATACTTTCCTATGTTAGTCAAAAAAAGCCATTTTTCACCCTGTGGTAGGAAAGACTTAGGAACGAACACTGCTAGCAAGTCGGTTTCACTATCTAACACGTGAAGATCTGCAGGTTTATATGATACTTTCAGTTAAAAATGAGTGAAGAATGGAAAAGTTAGAAGACTGTCTTGGGATTTTTTGCAGTTTTGGTGGTGGGGTTGTTGCTTTTTTGCATTGGAAACTGAAGCCTAATATCGGAAAGGCTAGAATTATAAAGCAATGCAAAGAAATAATGTTGGGTCACTCAGGAAGTGCTTCAGTGTTACAGTGCTGCAGCCTGAAGGGAGGCCCTTCAAAATCTGGTGTCATCTTAACTATCTTGATCATGGCGCGTGGCCTCTTCCCTAAACTGACCTTCCGTTTACTTTCCCTAAGGAAATGTGTTCACATTCAGGCCACTGCGTTAATTTGTCACTTTGGCAGTCAGTAAAAATAAATATGGCAATTGTTCTGATACTGCCTTTCCTATCTGAAATTAGTTACAAAGCCATTATAATATCAATGCACTGTTTTCTGTGAGGAGAAAGCTGCAATTGTGGCATTGATTTCACATATGCAGTGCAGAAATTGAGTGAGGTTTAAACTATGTTATAAGGAGAGTCTGCAACTAAACTAGTGTCAAGGATTGGGAGCAGAGTTTTATATAAAGTGCATTATGAGGTGTATTTCAGCTGTGCTCCCACTGGTGAAGAGCAGGTGCATGCTGAGCTGAATTAAGCCACTGTTAAGATTCCACACAGCTGTTCTCGCTGTTTTAAATAAATTAGTCTAAAAAATTATTTATGTCAAACAGGTAAAAATTCCTTATGTGTAGAGCCTTGAATGTAACTTTACTTTGTTTAAAGGGAAATGCTGGAATTAATATAAGGCAATGAACTGCCTTTTCAGGCTTGTTTGTGAAAAATGAAGCCTCTCCAGGTTTGTGCAAGCTGATGTGGTATTTGCAGAGGGAAAGAGAAGCTCTGGCTTGTAAGGGTGGGGAACATGGTGGGAGGAGTTAGAAGGTATCAGAAAGGGATTAGCTAGGGGAGCTGTGGAGGTGGGTAGGAGAGCGTATAGATTAAATCACTGAGGTTTGAATTTTGAGACTCCATGTAAGTGCAGGTCAGTGGAAAATTGGAAGACTCCTTCTTTCTTCTGTGAATGTACTTTTGGGCAAATACAGGACATTTTGTACAGATCACCCTGGGATTATGGCAAGGAGTGGTGTTAAAAAACATGAACAAAAATTCCATGTTTGTTTTTAAAAGCCTATCTGTATTTTAATCTCACCTCTTTTGGGCTATGTAGGGGTATCTTGAGTTTTTTCCATCTTACTGTTATTGGACAACAGTGTCCAAGAGCCTCAAAGACCTTGCTGGTACTTGGGGGTAAGAGGGAGAAATATGTAATATTGTATCAGTGAACAAAAGGTTCTTGTGGGCCTGTTTCCTGTGATGATCGTCTGAAGGGGCTTGTTTTGAAGTGCTTGGAAACCACAGTGATGAGAGCTATATTAATGCCTAGATAAACTGATTAGTTATGTGACGTGCATAACTCCATTTAATACACGCATCAAATTGAAACCAGACCCCTTAAGGCTAATTCACTGCCTCATTAGAAGCCAGTGAAATTCCTTCAGCATCAAGTAATGTGTTTAGATGTGCTGGCTTTGGCAGGCATTCTATTTCTGCGTAAAATGTAGAATTTTAAGGAAAGTTTGGAAAAAAGTGGCCTACAAGAGAATAATCCAAAGGTGACAGAAGCATGGACCAATGTCAGCCATGCAGAAGTATGATATTGGTCAAAGCCTGAAGAACGCGCGATTAAGGGAAAGGGGCTTTGATATATTTATAATATTCAATCATAATCAATTTATACACTACCTACAATTTACGTAGACTTAGATAAGCCTGAAATCCATAAGATTAACATGTCAAAAGCACATACTGTGTATTTGTTCCGCCTAATTCTCACTGGTAGTTCAGGCTCTCCAGAAGGGATAAATCAGGAGCAAACTAACCACATCAGGTTACTCAATTACTGCCTCAAAACTGTTCTTAAGCTAAAAATGGGACATCTTGCACATCAGTCGATCTGCCTGCCTGTCATTTTTTCCACCCTGTCATTGTGCAAGAAGACTGACTTTTTTGCAAAGTGATAATAAAATTAACAAGGTCCAATTTTTCAAATCAAATGCTTGAACTCTGCTTTGGGACTCCATTTTCTTTCTAAGAGTCTAATGAGGAGGGACAGGCTATTATTATTATTTATTTCACTAATTAGCTGAATAATCATTCATTGTAAAACTCTTCTGTGTTAGAAATATGTTCCTTGTACACTTTGTTTAACAGTTTCCTTTTTATCAGACTGAGTCATTGTGCATTATCTTTTATTAGCAGGGCAATATGGGGGGGACTTAAAAAAGAAAAAAGAAAAAAAAAAAGGGATAATTTTTGATCTGTGAAGATAATGCAACAAGAAGCAACAGTCCATAAAAACATCACCTTTCAGTCTCTGAAGACATAATGCTTTATGATAACCATAAAACATTTTAGTGCGAAATAAATTGCTGTCCTATTCAAATCCTTAAATGTACTACAGTGGATGTCACTGAAGACATACAGCTATTTTTTCCAATACTGAGATATATTTTATCATAATTTGTAGTGTAGGTGACAACCTTGCACACATGATTGCCTTTTCTTGCTTAGTTAGCTTGCCAAGGTCAGAGTCCTTTGGCCTTTTATGGATGTAGAACTATTAGGAAATAAACAGGATAAGCAAGTAGTGTAAAAAGAAAACTTGTTTCCTTGACTTGTTAATCATATACCCTTTAAAGATTTTGTAGTGTTCTGAGTATGTACTTACTGAAAATGACTTCTTTATAAATGCTTTAACAAATTCTCCTCACTTGTAAAACACATAGGTGATTCTTCTCATTTTCTTTTCCTCTCTCTTTCTTTTAAATTCATTTTAGTTTTGTTTTCCTTTTTTCCTAGCTAACTAACAGCATATTGGTTTTGGAGCTGCTGTGAGGAGAACAATGAGTCACAATTAGTGGAAAATATGGCAGTTGCAATTCAACTCAGAAATCTTGAGCCAGGTAAGCACCTCAGTTTCCCCGTAATTGAACTCTTCAGGTGTCATTTCATATTGCGCTACTGGTGAGACCCTTGGAATGGGCATTCTCAAGGAGTTTCTGGAAGTTCATGTTTGCTTTTTGCATAAAAGCAGTGGAGAACAGCTTTTGTTCTAAGTATTTTTCTGTTCTTTCTGTTCCTGATTATGCCAAAGTAGGACAGCATGGAAAAAGAGTATAGGAAAATGCTAATAGCGGTGACTTATTTGGCAACATCATTTAGGAGATACACCACCACCCCATAAAAGTATTTGCCTTGACTGATTTGTTTAAATTTGATAGAAAATATGATAGGCCATTGAATGGAATGGAAAAAAAAAGTTGATAAAGTCTATATGGAACCACAGAAATGTGATAAGACCTGGTTGGTGACGTTTCTATACATGTGTGAAGGATAGTAAATTTAAAATGCGCTTTATATGTTTGCCTTTAAAATACACTGAAGTTTTTGAAATGGAAAATTGGTCACAATAAAACTTTACTATCTGTCTTACGTTGTTGAGATGAAACTGTGCCTCACAGGAAACCAGTGGGGTTTTCAATGAAATTAAAAATTCAGCCAATCAGTTGATTGGTGGTACTGTCTTTAAAAATGAGGATTTTTGCACTCTAATGTGGAAGACCCTTTATTCCATGGTTAGTGAACAAAGGTTGCTAGCATTCAACATTTCGCCAAATATCCTTAAGAATGGATGTAAAATTGCCCAGTAGTTTGCTTCAAATAAACTTTTCCCCACATAAAGGGTCCAATTTGAAATTATCAGAAATCCATACGGATTTGAGGATTTAGAAGAACAATATTTGGGTTTGTAGACCTGTGCATGAGCCAGCTCTCGTGAAACTCTTGGAAGGACAAGAATTTCCCTTGTTCCTTTAATTGTTACTTCAAATCAGTCATATTCACTTTAAAATGGCTTGTAAAAAGTTTTAAATTATTCACCACGTTACAAATGTGGTAAAGGTTGTGCATTTGAAATAAGGGGTGTTATTCTGTAACTGATCGATAAGAGGGTTATCGGAACCTTTTAGCCTTTTGGACTCTCAATCGTACATTACAACATCTGTAATGTATAGATACCTTATTAAACTATTTAGAAATGTGCAATTAATACAACATGACTTTTTGGATATGTATATGGTATGATTGGCAACCCATACCATGTAAGAAAATAGTTGCCCAGGGAGATGGGGGTATTGGGGCTTTTATCCTCTCTTTTTTTTTTAACGTTTTCCCCGTTGTTGCTCATTGCTCGTTGGCAGTTTATTTTAGATTTTACAAATAATAAAAGCAGCAGTAGTAGTGTTTGGTTTTTGGATTCAACAGACATACATTTTAATCTAAATGACAATATTTAGCAACAAAATTGCTTCATTTTAACTTCACTGCATTTCTTAATCTGTAGGAACTATAATTTAAAAATAATGAATGCAACAGGGTGAATATATGGCTTCCATTAATTCTAAATACTGCTTATTTCCAGCACTTTTAATTATTTGAATATACATCTCAATATATTTAACTGGAGTGGAAAAATCATTCAAACCTCAGACCATTTGCGATTACCAGTGTATCTGTAACTTTTCTATTCAAATTACTGAACTTCAGACTAACATTTCATTTTGAGTACTTGTTTTTCCTGTGTATTAGAAAACACTGCAATAATCAAGAAAAATGTTTTGGAAGATGCAGGTTTCATAGACAATGAGCATCATAGAATGTGAGTTAATAAATTATAAGTTCTGCATGGAAATAGTGTTAAAGGGCGGACTCGAACCCAAGGACATTAAATATGGTAACTGAGACTCTGTGCTGCTTCTTGCACCCTTCTGTTATCTTAAAATGACACTTTCTCAGAGCAGCAGGGATTCACAGGCTGTGAGGCTTTCTTGATGACCCAGACCCATTAGCTTTAATGGCGCCTTTGCACATTATATACACAGGTGCAGTAAGGGCTGTAAGGCCGGGTCCTCACATTCTGTAAATTTTTGTTACCTGCTTTGTGGATCTGGCATGAAATTTTGTCCTCTCCTCATAGAACCCTATTTTCTACTAATTGTTGAGACTAAACATTGAGTTCCTTCCTTGTTTTTAACATAGTCATTTTCAACATTTCATACTGGCATGGACTGGTGACAGAAACTGTATGCCTGTGTATATCATGAGGTTTATAGATGCTGGACATGGAAAAAGCACATAGCAGAAAATATGTAATCTTTCCCACCTTTTCCTGACTGTATCCAAAACCTATTACTAAGTAGTCGCGTATGACTGGAAGCTGTGTTTTGTTCTGCTGATGGGACTCCATGATGCGGGGTGCGTTTTACAGTACATGATCTATATCCCATGACTGCACTTTCACTGCCTTATGATGGCCTGAAACTGAGCATGAAGACTGACAACTAGAAAAACAGATGAATATATTAATGTTTCCTTTTTTTGGCGTTCTTGTGCACTTGTTTAAGTTCAAATAGAGCGAGGCCATTGTGAAGAATTAGTTAACACATTACAATGTGTTGGATAATAAGCACTTGTGCAAATAAACCCTACTTCCCTTGCTGCTTACAAAGAAAAAAAGGAAACAAAAATGTCTAGTTGATTCCTGTGGATTCTGGTCAGTAGCTGGATTTTACAGCATTAATACAGGCTGTGTATTCTTAGACTATGGTCCTTCAGTATCAAAATAGCAACTAAAGAACTGTTACGGCATCCATTGATTTGCCATGAGACCAGAATTAATGAACTTGTGAAGAGGCTCTGGGCAAGCTGATGCTGACCCTGGCGGAGCAGGGTGTATCTGTGCTGTGTTTAGCCATCAGCTGAGTTAGCTGGCTCACATTTTTGCCTGCCAGAGTTGCAGGTGGTGAGCGAAAGCAAGCCTGGGGCAAAAGCCTTGGAGCTTACAACTCAGGATGCCACGTGGTGGTTTTTCTTTGCTTCTGTGCCATCTGAGTAAATTTTGTCAGTATGGGAAGGGTAACGAGAGCTGGGAAAAGAGAAATTACCTTGTGAGGTTGTTTCAAGAGCTATAGCCTATAACTTGACAGATCTTCACTGTTGAATTCCTTCATTGACTCCAAGGTTAGTTTTCATATTTTTCTTCAAGGTTCTGTGCACTCTGCTTTCTTCTCCATTTGCACATAAAGTCTGACTTTTCTCTCTTCATGTATCTTAAGCTGCCACATCAGCTCTTCTTATCTTTGTGCTGACTTCTTTATACTTGTGATAGCTTTTTTGGAGTTTTTTTCTCTTGTGTGTCAGATCATTCGTTTTCCTCCATGGAAGTCTCTCCAATATAGGAATCCTGTTTTGCAAGGGCACTCAGAGTTAATCTCTCACAGGAACTCCATTCCAAGAGAAGGATGTGTTTGTGATTGAGCTTTCTAATTCCCTTTTAGCTGGTATTTTAGTCCAGAACTGTGTCTTCCTGTGGTTGCAAGTCCATGAGCGTCTCTGACCAAGTGCCAGCTGTTGCTGACAGCAGTCAGTAGGGGGCTGAGTGATGACAGTGGATCAAGTTACTTAACTCTGCTCAGTTTCCATTCCAGGTACTATGAAAAATTCCTAAATCAGAGTCTTCAAAGGCAACTAAACCACGAAGAAACTGGTATGTGTCCATAAAGAAATACTTCACAGTGTGGACTGGGTTACTCAGGGGATGTCTGACCAAAATGATCTCGCAGAGAAAGAGAATAAACACTCGCAATCTTTTATTGCTAGTAGGCCACGGTTTTTCGTTTTGTGTTCCCCATGCTCCACTGTGGGCAACTGGTAGGTAGGCTACATGGTGTGGCTCTCTTTTCTGAGAGCTGTCAAGACTCGTAAGGTGATAGGAAGTATGCAGCAGTTCAAATCAATGCATAGCCACGCTTTAAAAGTTCAGCCTGTCTTCAGTTGAAACAGCCAGGAGCCTGAATACTTTACCCAGATTGTCTTAATTAGATACCTAGTAATCACTTCAGATGAAGATTATATATGTAAAATTAGAAGCCCTGACGTTGTCAGAAGCTTGTGTAGGTATAAGAATTGTTTGTCTATATGAAATTTCCTTATTTGATTAAAGTTAGGGTTGCTAAAAATTGCGAGGCAGTTACCGAGATTTCTGTCTTCTGTGTCTTCTAAGTGTTCTAGCCAATTTACAGGCAACTGTGTTGTTATTTGCAGGCTGAGGGCCTGAAAGCTTAGGAACTTGGTAAGTAAGAAATGCGTGTAGCTGTAAATACAGCATCTCTGCTTAATCATTTCATTCCCTTCCACCTGCTTCCAAAGAGCAAAGTTTCAGGCAAAAATCTCACATGTCAAGTTTCATCTCCGTTCACATATTTCTGAGTGAATTGCTACTCCCCACTGCCCCTCCCAACAGGAGTTCATAGAAGTGCAGCAAGACCTTATTATTCTGTTTATGATAGGCTGGTCTGTTCTCGTACAATATGGTCCATAGTAAATCCATCGACAGAATTAATTCTGCGGTTGTGAGAAAGAGACGGAAGTGAAAGCTGTAATGATTTACAGTTTGAAGACACAGCTGATATGAAAATAAACATTGAATCAGTTTCTTCTGTATGTCTTAGTTCCATTAGAATAATGACAGTAGGTGACATTTTTCACATTTTAATTGCTGTTTTGCTGATTTTATCAGAATTTCTGCTGATCAAAGCAAATTGGCTATTTATTTATTTTGCAGTGATGCTAACTAATCAGTGGAAGTTTAATGTACTGTAATGAATTTTAAATATCCTTCTAGTCATTACAAGTGTGTGAATCTAGATTCTCTCTCTTTCTTGTAACAGTTTAAATAATTAATTACTTGAGTAGCAGAAAAAGGTAACATTTAATATAATAACATTTTCTTTGAAATATTTCAGTGCGTGTTTTATAGTACTATCTCACATTAGTAAAAGATAATTCTGACCAGTGTATTTCCCCAGCATGCACACAGCTCACTTAACCTAATCCTGACTGCATTGTTTTAGACTGATAGTAAATACCTTAATTATTAGTTTATTTCAGTAGCTTGCTGAATGATATTTTTTTATATTATTTATACTTCAGTGGCTTTGATTTAATTGGTTTCTTTTATGTTATTTATCCATACAGCTATATCATACAGGTTTTTAAAATATTAATGATGCATTTTATGTCATAGTACTGTTTCCTACCAATCATGGAAAAGCCATAAATCAACCTCATGAGTATAAAAGAACAAGGAAAGTTTAAAACAAAACAAAACACACAAAAAACCAAAAAAACCCAGAAACCCACAAACCACCCTAATTGAAATAGTTGGTTAACTCCATGATAAAATTCTTCACATATCCTCTTGTTCAGGAAAGAACTTTAGCATTCATTGACATGTTTAGGAATGAGGCGTATGCCCTGAATTAAAGTGTTAGCATTTGAGGACATAATGCCAAGACGTAAAGAATTTGGCATCAGTTTACTTTTAATGCGCGTCTGTAATCAGGCCCCGAGTCTTTTTTTTTCCTAGACACTACACTGTATGCTTCTATGATTTGCTCTGAACTCAAGTTGGTTCAAACGTATTGGCAACTGCACATGAAATGTGAGATTAATGTCTGGGATTTAATGTGTTTGTATTTCTGGGTGTTAGTTCAGGCAAGACAAACAAACAACCAAAAAAAACCCCTCATTCTTATTTTGGTAAGAGTATTAGTCCAGGCCTGGACTCAAAATAGGCATGTTCAGCTCCCAGAAGGCTGGTGTTTCTGAAGGAGCTTGATGTAATTTTAGCTTTGCTACATACATATGTTCTTCTAACATGGTATTTAATTTTTTTTTAATGTACTTTTTCAGTGTGATATATAAAAAGACATGAATGAATTCCTCAACAGATGATACGGTGTTCATTCGTTAAATTCAGGAGAGATTGTTTTGTGCATGTACAAGGAAAGCAATGTGCAAACAGTCAATAGAAGAAAGGCTATTTTACACTGTAATTACAAGGGGGGAGCAGTGTGAGTTGTCTTTGAGAGAGCACAATTTGGTTTATTGTAAAATGAGAGAATCAATAGGAGATTTGTGCTGCTCAGTAAAATATTTCAGGTACATTATTAAACATTCTTCAAAGCTGTGTATTGCATCTAAATCACTAGATCAGATCAAATATAGATACTGTTTATAGGGAACAAAGGGAGCTTTTTAATGTCTGTATAAATTTCAGTGTCCAAATAAGAGATTTTAACCTTCCTCGAGAGCATCTAAATGTGAAATTGTTTTCAAAATTTGATTTCAAAGTGCAAGGTGTAAACACTTTAATTTCAGATAAATTAAGAATTGTGTTAAGGCAATTTTTTATCTCCTTTTTAAATTTTGGCCTCCTAGAAATATGTGGAGGCAGTTCATTAATTTTGAGGGGAATTCTGCAATGATGTTTTAATAAACAGTAATGTTTTAATAACAAAAAATAGAGTAATGGGTTGGCTATTATGTCAGTGGTTAGATTCTGAACTATGTTGTTAAAATTCATCTAGCACTGTATATAACTGTAAAATAAAGACAACCTAAAATGGAGAGCAAAGTAGTTACTGTTGGAATGACAGAAAGCATCTAAACTCATGCAGAATTCATACCTTCCGTTGAGACGTTGTCAAGAGAGTCAACCTAATTTCAGTATGTTTTAGGTCTAGTTTCAGAAATAAATTTAGTCAGTCTGCAACTTTTCTAGATTCGAATGAAAAAACACAAACGGAAATTGCAACATAAATATCTGCTGAACTTACAGGTAGATGGTTTCACTCTGTCTTTGCTTTTGACCATTCTAAAGATCTTTAGGTAGGCATGGCTGGTCTTTAGAGGAGCCTGGAAAGGGTTATCCGTGCACATGTGGAAAGAGTCCAAACCCTGGTTGGCAGCAGGCAGCAGGCTCTGCAGTGATTTAGACTGATGGTTGATCTGTTTCTGGTGACTGGTTGCTTCCCTTTGTCTCACTCAGCCACTTGCCAAGCTACTAACCCATTACTTTTAAAATTACTTGTAGAGCTTGAGTTGGACAACCATTTGGAAATGCCCTGAAATGGCTTAGTTTGAGAAACTGCCACGTGTCGCATCTCTGAAAAATAAAGCACCCGTATGGTATCTCCACTTGGGCATTCCAAAAGTTATGAATCCCCAGATCATTCATCACAGAGAAGTTTTGCTCTTAATTTAACAAATAAAAATAAAACATGGAATCTAAGCAGGTTTCTTGTCTTTCAGCTAGACAGTCATCCTGACATGCTGCTGAGAAGTATGTGATTATTATGTGCCAGTTTGTATCTGATGGACAAGTGTCTTTCCTGCAGTTGCTACAATGATAGGAAACCAGTAGAGCATCTTTCATTATGAAAAGGAAAAAGAAAGAAAAAAAAAAAAAAAAAACCAAAACCAAGCAGGCGAATAATCAGATGTTTTGATTATTATCTCCAGAATATGTTGGGTTTTGCCTTTGCTACCACAGCAAAATGGATATAATATTCCCAAAATAATACTAATAAAAAGCTTTCTCGAGGGCATTGTACAAGATGACACTTAAAAAGTAAAAGGAAAACCACTGATTTATTCTGGTTTTATTTGTTGTTCTGTTGCTTCTTGCAGTGCATTTAACATGTGAAAAAGACAGAGCTGTGATTTGTGGAATGAGCTTGATTTTTGTACCAAACACTTTCCGTACTTATCAGTAGCTATGCTGGAATCCGTCTGCTCTGTTGGGGTTTGGTAGCTTGAGGAATTAATGAATATTCATTCCTTTTCCCTGGGTACAAAGTAAAATAACTAGTAATTAGTATAATATTTAATACTCCTATTCAAAATAAATAAATCTTTTGTGAAAAAAAATCTAATTATTATAATGTAGCAACTTCTGCATGTGTAACTGAAATTGGATGTGCTGTTTTGAAAATGCTTTTAAGCCCTCATTTACATGTTTCCAGATCAGTTAATTATTCCCCTTGTATGCATAAAACAGAACTCTGGATTGTACTTGCATATATTATTCATTTTGCTATCTATCTTCTAAGTTTAGCTGATTCTTATATTTTAATTTTACATTATTATTATACCAGTGATATTTGTCTTCTAATATGAAAGTTATTCTTGTCTGCACTTAGTTTTGTGCTCATTTTTAAATGAAATGGCTTACGTGGTAGAAGAGTGTGACTATTGGAACTTGAGTCTTGTATTTTGCTTATCATACTAAATTAGTCATGTTTTGTGTTCCTGTGAAAGCAGAGCATCTCAGATGGGAACCTAGGCTTTTGCTAGTTGAGGTCATGAGCCGGAACAAAACACAACCAATAAAATCAAAGGTAGGAGTCTTGAAACTGGTCACCGGAGTTACAGCTTGGGAGTTGCTCTAATAGGGCCTGATCCAAAGCTTGCTGAAATCTGCAGGAGGATTCATGGCTGCTTTCAGTGAGACCTTTTATGTTTCTCTCCACATTACTTGCTGAACTTAATATTTCCCTGATATTCATTAGGTCATCATTGCCGCAGTCACTAGATTCAGCTCATTCTTCCTGGCTATCAAGTTGTAAACGGGGAGATGTTCAATACCAATGAGTCCTACTGTTGTGGGTGCCTGTTGGTATGACAAATGGAAGTTAAGGGTTCTGCCCTCTATATCGTAAGCAGAAATAGCCTCCTTCTAATTTAAATTTTTCCCTGGTTTATTTTAGGTGTCTCTTGTACCTCAGAAAGAAAACTAAGCAAAACTTACTTTGTAGGCACTCAAAGGTTTTACTGACCCTGTCATCTGTTTTTTGGGGGTTTTGGGGGGATTAGGATTTCCAGTAGCCTTTTGGTAAGTGGCAGGGCTTTGGCTAGAGCTGACACCCGTGGAGTACGAGGAAAAGGGTGAGGTAGTGCTCCTGCTGGATGGAAGTTAAAAGTTTAAGGATGCCAGAAAGGATGACTTTAAATACATGCAGGGTGTTCAGGAGGAACTATGTAATGCAAAGAGTAGTAAGTGCTAGGGAGGCGTTAAGAAGCAAAGCAAAAAAATAAGTAGCTGGTTTAAATGAGGTTGAGATACTACAGTATTTTATGCACACGCACAGAGAGGGGGTTTAAAGGATGCTGACCAAACAGGAAGTTGTACCAGGTTTGTCACACCAGATGATCTTTTCCTGTCTCACATGGCGTTACTCTCTTTTCTAAGTTATTCCTGAGAATACAGCGGGAACACTGATAGAAGTGTGATTCTCGGTTTTCCAACTGTGTGGATCTACTTAGGCATAGGAAGCTACATTAAAAGCCCACGACCAAGCTTGGTAACTCAGACCCTGACTGCTGACTTTCCTTACCTTTATGGTAGGTAGTGCTAGATTTATATGTGCTTGAGTATCATGATAGCATTTATTTTTTCACAGGTATGTGGCCATTTTCAGGGCCCAGAATATATAATGTTTGCATTTTAGTAGCTTATTTTCCTTATTCAAACATGACACGTTTATTTAGTATGTGCTTTTCAAACTTTGCTTTGAAGAGCAAATGACTGATTTACCCAGGGGGCTATTCAGTTTTTCAGACATTAATGAAATTGCTTTCACCTTTATGAAGTGAATGAATAGGATTATCCCCATTATAGAGATTACTAGTTGAGGTACAGAGTGTTAAAAAGTAATCTCTAAGTTTGCATGCACATCTCAACATGCAAATACCTCATTTTTTACTCTCTTTAGCATTAAATACTATTTTTGTATTCAGATACAACTCCCATTGATTTTGGGCACAAATGAAGATTTTGCCAAGTAGGAGTTTGAAATATCAAATAATGAATCTAGAAGTGAAGGAGATGCTATGAAAAAGGATGTCTTCAAAGTTTGATTTAATCTTACTCTGCTAAGGAACTCAGTGGTGGTTGGGCATAGAATCCAGTTTCCCAAAGCAAATTCAGGTTCGTTAATCAATAATTGTTCACTTAATTTTTTCCAATACCCTTTTTTTAATGCTTTCCAACTTCAGCAATAAATCACGCTGCAATTTCTATAGTTGGTCTAGTGGACAAGAATACTCTCAAAGCTCAAGCCAGACACTTTTAAGGAAGCGACATACAGATCATATAGTTTCAAAACAAATAATAAAATATTCAAATGCATATGCATAGGAGGAAGTAAATAGGTTTTGTATGGGCAGTCTTTATCACAGTGCTAAACAAGCGCTGAAGGCTTGGTTTTGTAAGCCTGAAAGATTTGACAACGCCATTTCTTATATGTCATGTCTTTCTGATGCGTCACGTCGTCTCTGATTTTTCTGCTTTTTCTCTAGTGGCATCCTAAGATAATGGAAATTCTTTAAGTCTGCTTCACCCGTGGTCAATCTGTAATCTGCTTTTCGTGTTTATATCCATCATACAGGACTCTGCTAACAACATTACCCCTGTAGCTGATGGCAGTAGTAAGTTGTCTCTCTCTGCAGCAGGTGAATGAGAGTCACTGTTGCCAAAGCAGCCTAAAGCAGAGAAGTGGTAATGTTTGAGGAATGTTTGGTTCCATGTGAGAGCTGTCAAATGGTGGGAATTCTAGTAGTTTCTTTTGCGTGTGTCCTGTGAACTGCTGCCTCCTTTCTGACGTTTCCAGTCTGTTCTTGTGTCGTCTCACCACCTCCTTAGTTCCTTTTACCCTCGTTTCATCCTCTCTGTCTATCCTATTCTACAACTTCCTCCTCATCTTTCTCCGATGAGACAAACTCCACTCACGTACATGGCAGTGAAGGGGGTTAACTGCATATTCGCAGCACAACTGCATTCACTCTAGCTCTCCTGTGGAATGTTCTCTGATGTGGATCTTCCTCTTTGTCTTCCATGTTTTCATGGTCAAAAAAATATTGAACGAAGTTGGCGTTGATAGATAGTACCCTTAAAAACAGTCTGTACAAGCCACTCCTCTCAGAGCCATGTGTTCGGCTTTGCCAGATGCTGGCAGATCTTACCGTCTTTTGCTCTTGGCTCATGTTTTCAAGGCTGTCACATCAACTGTCATGACTTTGTTTGTAAATGAAATAGTAAATTGAAAAGAACAAGAAGGCGGCATGAAGGATGTGCCGGCCTGCTGTTTTTCATGTGCTGGCCCAGAGTCCTGCCTGCGTAAGAGGAGCTAAAGAATTGGGGCAAGGGGAGGCAGAGGGGTTTATTCATAACAGTAATTTTGAGAAACCCTATTTCTTTCTTTTCAGTGCTGAGAAGACAGAATGCCAGCTGTCTGTGTGGATGATTTGAAACTTTTTGTTTTAGTTGTACAAAACTGTTGTTTTTGCACTGTACATTTTGCTCCAGGTGCTGTGAACTTTGATATCAGTAAATTGTAACTGAATTAAAGGTAATAATGCTATATTCCTTGAAAACCAAGGATTTTTGGACACTATTGTCAGAACAAACTGGTCTTTTATTCTTATTTAGGATCTATAAGTAGGTCTTCCTTGATAATCTGTTTCCCTTTGTTTCACTGTGTTCTTTCTTAATAATTAATTTAAAAAATATGCATTAAAATATATTAGTGTAGTAAGTATAAAGACTTTAATAACTAACGCAGGCCCTTGGGTCAGGAACTTGCCTTACTGGTTTTGTAAACCATTGTGCATATTTACAATGGTACAGAAAGAATTATTGATGGTAATACTATAAATTGTTTCCTAATAAATTTATATGGAAAGGTTGTGCTAGAAAGGCTGAAGAGAGGAGCAACAAAGACAAACAGGCTGGGAAGGTGAAGTTATAAAACCCCTCTACAAAGCACTTTATTGAGTGGAAAGTAAGAGAATTTACTGTGCTGCTCCTAGATAGGATAGAACTATGGTTAGGCACAAATAAATTGTGACTTCTTACATTTAAGTTCATCCTGTTGTCCTTCAGCTCAACTCTGTCCCTGCCTGTGCTGTTTCAGAGGTGAATTAAAAAGGAGTAATTCAGCTGTGCTTGCATTCATTGTCTCCAAGAAGTGAATAAACACTGTATGCTGAAGTCAGAAGTAGGTGGACTCCTTTCGTCCCTCTTGTGCCATAGCCTTGAGGATAGCACCAGGTAATGACGCCTCTCATGACTTAACCAGTCATTTGCCAGCAGTTCCCAGAAAATCAGGGACTTATATTCAAATCTTCTACACCAGCTGACCTCATTCACCTCTTTTTTTCCTCTTCTGATTGAAATGAAATTGCAGTAAATGATTAAGTAAAAATAAGTCTTTTGTTCTGCTGAGATATTTTGACAGGTGTATAGCCTTTCTCATTTTGGTAATGTACTTATGATTTGGTTTCATAAAATAAATTGTTGAGATGAACATATTTATTTAAAATGGTTCCATTTTTATTAGATTTATCTTTTGTTAGGGAAGACTTATGTAAAAAAACAATCGGACTGGATATGGTCTTATTTTATAACTGCTTTGCATTGGTCATTTGTGTATCTGCTTTTCACAGAGGCACGCTGAGATTTATCAGTAAGTTTCTGTGTTTAAAAAATGTTAGCAGAGAAAATTGCATAACATTTTACATGTGAAACCCATTGCAGTCTCCATAGATTTTTACCTCCTTCCCTTTGTAGAGGAAAAATAAAAAACCAAATAAAATATTTGGGATTAAGAATTTTTTAAGCATGTCTATGTTCTCTCTGGCCTTCCAGGGGAAGATACCCATAAGGAAGGAAGAAAGTAGAAACTCTGCAATGCAAAGTATCAAGCATTCTTTGGGCTTCCAATATTCCAGAAGGCTTCTCTAGAAATAAGAACTATTTGCTATTTGCACTACGTGTCAAAAGACTGGTGTACTGCTCTTGCCTGTGATATGTTTTTTCAGTACTTTTTATTCCTGATAAGTCCAAGGGGGCTTGAGGTATCTATTCCTTTGTTTTGAAGTAGCCAGTTCTTTGAAAAATCAGTTTGAGGTGAGTGCCTTTACATCTCTAGAGAATTTTGGTGGAACTAAAGCTGTTTTCCTGATATACTTAGGGTTGCATATTAAATTGATTTAAATTCATGTCCTGTTGGAACATGGAAACTATTAGGTCATCTGTGAATGTTTTAAAATCAGTGAACCCATATATTTCTGACTTCTGCTTTTATGCACCCAAACCCTTTCACGCCAGGGAATTGTGCCCGTACTGTCTGAGTTTGTTCCATAAAAACAGTTCAGGTGCTCGGTAACATAGAGAACAGAAGCCTCTGGGAATCAGTTTGCTGCTGGGCATGATTGCAAACCTTTTCCTTCTCCTTAAACACCCACTACTCAGGTAACTGAGAAGTACTACTATTGATCTGCAGATGTACCACTGGGCTAGTCACTTGTCATACAAAATGTGTCAAAATTTGCACATCAATTGCAGCAGTTACTTCAAAAATCATACTTCTCTATGAAAATAAACCAGAAAATCACATGCCACTTAAACACCTCAGCAATAATTCTGTTGCTTCAGGCACCTGAGCTGTAATAACTATTAGCATTTTCATTCCTGTTTTTTCAGAAATTTAAGAGAGCACTGTCACTTCATGCCATTTTGAAACAACCATAGCATGCATGAATGAGACAGAAAGCTGGCAATTAGGCCAGTCAGCTGACCATTGCTTGCTTTCTGCTTGCACTTGTCATCCTGCTTCTCTTTTCTGCTCTGGTAACATAATTTTGCAGGTACAGTGTTTTGGGGTTTTTTTTCTCAGCTGCACACATAAAATGGTTTTAGAAATCTGCTTTGGCATAAAGATATTGTATCCCACTACATGCCCAAATCCAAATCAAGATACCAATTTTTCTTGTGGTTTAGAGATACATTATCAATTTATTTATTTTAATTTGTTCTACTGAAATTCACTCTTCAGCAATATGATTCTTAGGCTGAACTCAACCCACTTTGTTCCCTGAAAATTCCTAGTTGAAACATCATCTTGCTCTAACGTAAAGCTGCCTATTTTTTTTCACCTTTTAAAATTTCTTTGGTGTGGCACAGGAAATTTCACTTGGAAGAGAACTTAGTTTAAATTCTTAGATAAAACAAGTTTTTTATTATTTATTGTTCTAAGAGAGCAGGTGACCTAAAAATCTTCGAATACTTTGTATTTATTTTAGATCAATGTTTTAGCACCATAAAAATACTTCTTTTTTCATTTGTAATTAGCAGCTTTTGCAAGATTTCAGACACTTCTCAGAAGGAACTATTTTGGTTACTAGGTATTTGAAATACTAGACAAAGCATGAACGATAAGTGAAATATTTGCACAGAAAAGTGTTGTTGATGTGTACCTTACAAATCAAAAGGAAGGGTCTTGAGTTTTATTGTAATTAGAGTTCAGGTTTCCTGAAACTAATGCAGTGGTTGTTTTATTCAGCAATACAGATTCTATTGGAATAACTAATTTACTTCTACGTATGTTGAACCTAAATCAAGCTAATCCTACTGAAAAATCTTCTGAATGCAGTGGTGGCCCAACCTATCACCTGACATAAAAGCTTTACTGATAGTAATGGGAGGGCTGTTGCATTTGTGACAAATGAGAGATTTACACTCAGGTACTACTACTGAGTTACATCAATAATCAAGGCTGCCTAATGTAGATGGAAGATGACTGAAGATGCTGACTGGAGAAGAGAGCTCTTTCAGCATAACCTCTGATTTCCTAGCTTTTCTTCTTTTAGTCTCTTTTCCTGAGGAAATAAGGATTTTTTTTGCTTGTGAACATATGTCGTTCTCTCCTCTTCTGTCAGTGTATTAATCTTCCCTTGTAAATTTCGAATCTGTGGGTCAATGACCATCAAATGTGAAGTGTTCTTAAAGAGACTGATGTCCTGTGAGCTTTTTGAAAACAGGAAACAAGCTCTAGTAACACTGTCAGTAAGCTCCAAACTCCAAGTTAGAACTTGGAGTAAACTCCGAACATCATTAGACAGCAACGAATCCAGAGGGCTGTTCAAATCTTGGGAGACAGATTAATTTTTGGCCAAGCTTTGCTGGCGCTGCTGCTCCCGTCTTCTGAGTTCAGCCAGGGGTTTTACATCACCGAGCAGCTGCAGCGATCGAGTTCTGTCCCTTTCTTTCTTCTTACGCCCACCCACCCCCCCCGCCCCCTTCCGCCTCAGGTTTTCTTTGTTTCTTTTTTCTCCATAAAAGAAGCTGGCAAAGTCTAGCCAGGTGTGGTCCCCTCTTTCACATTTTATGCTCTTGAACTTTGGCAATGAGGTGCTTTATCGATGCTTGGAGTAAGCGATAAGGAAAGAGGAGGCCCAAATGGTCAAAATGGCACGTACGACATAACTGTGAGACTAAATTACCTGTGTGGAATTGCAGTAATTTCACAGGAAATTGTCCGCTAAACAATTTTCAAAATTTGGGTCTGTACCAAGCAATTCATATGGTAAATCTTTTTACGCTTTCACCTTAATATATTTAGCTAGCTTCACGTTCAAACAATGCTTTTCTTAAGTGAAAAAGATTCTTTTCTGTTCACGCAACTGTACAGCCTGTGCTTTCTGAATGCACAGCTCTAGGTGTCAGCAGGAATTCCCTCAAGTGGGCTTGATTCATGGGATCAGGGACTGACCTTGGAAAGAAATCTGAGAGTACAGATTATTGCCGTGCTTCTTCTCACAAAATACTTCCACACAGTAGTTTTCTGTCACAGCTCTGTAATGTAATCCATTATTTTGCCTGATTTACTGTGGTGAGTTTTCCCTTACCGTGGAAATGTCCATTTTAAGCTCTATGTTCGTATGTGTGGCTGTCTTGGGACAGAGAAACTCCCATTTCAGTTTGTCCATGCAAAACCACAATCTGAATGGAAAGTGTTAAAACACAGATAGTAAATACAAACAGACTCTGTTACTGAGTACACGGAGATGAGACCTCTGCTAGCATTAACTGTATTTATCTCAATCGACTTACACCTCCTGGGAACTCGCACACGGATTCTCTCTTAAAGCCTGTGTTAAGTCTTAGTTTCTTTTTCTGAGTGACAGCTTTCACTGACTGATAACCTGCATTACAGTAAACCCCTGAATTTAATAGTCACAGTCCTTTGCCAGGCGTCTAATGGCAAAGATTTTATGAAAATGTCTCTCATGACTTGCTGCAGAGTTGCATGTTCATATAGCTGGCTCTGAGAAC
Source organism: Chionis minor (assembly GCA_013398295.1). Classification (NCBI taxonomy): domain Eukaryota; kingdom Metazoa; phylum Chordata; class Aves; order Charadriiformes; family Chionidae; genus Chionis; species Chionis minor. Next base: position 1,716,399 of record VZSF01010886.1, read on the forward strand.
TGGCTGTGTATTTAGAGAGAACTCAAATATCCAGATCCCATGCTGGTGAAGGATGAGTTTCTTATGGAAATGATGCCATTACAGTACTTACTGGGGAGGGGGATGATTGCTACTTTGTTCATAGTGTGCCCCACGTTGGCTGATTAAACCACAAATGAAATGCCACGTTGACAGGCCTGTAGCGCGTGACATGCTGTTAGAATCACAAAGTCGGTAACTGTGGGTTAGTTTTGTGCCGTTACTGACTTTATTAGGAGAACGGGTTCTGGTTGTGCCATTTTCTGGTTTTGTTATTGTCTGCACCCTGAAATTGAATTATCAGGCCCTGATGTGCTTGTAAGAATTTGATCTTCTGAACATCTTTTTTCAGTCTTTTGGTTGCTTGGCTGACCTTGTTTTTATGTTAGAAGGATTATTGATGGGAGTAGCCAATGAAATGGGTAGTGAACATGAGCAGCATTTTCAGAATGAGTTATTAAACTCCTGCCAGAGCCTGCATTTATTATAATTATCACAAAACTGTTATGTGGCCCCATAAACTTGGAGGGTGATTTATAAACTTAGGCTTAAATTTTGCTAACGTACATGTACAAATTTTTTACCTGTCTGAAGGAAGTTATACTCACGCTTGCTAGAATGGGTAGAATGGGTTCCTTATGCCAAGATATTCAGAAGGTGTTTATTTAGACTAGAATTGTGGTACTGGGGGTAAATCCAAAACTAGATTACTTGTATTTTTAAAGTCTCGGTGAAGTTTACTTGCGAAAACGGTAATGGTCTAATCCTGCAGGGTTCTCGTCATGCTTTTTAATACCGGTGGGAAAACAAGATAGTCGTTTTCTTGCACAGTGGATTCTAAAACAAGAAATACAAAGCCGAGCCTACAGAAAGTTTCTTTCCTGTTTTCTTAGCACATTAGCTAGGAGCAATAGCAACAGAAGGTCTTTACCTTGTAGTGGCAGATGGTTGTAATGCTGCACATCTTGGTATTGTTTAAAATTCTTGCAGCTTTTTCAGCTTCTGGAGTTCGGCTAGAGCAGCTCTTAGTAGCCTAATCTGGTGAGATTAGATTTTTAATAAATTTGATTTATGGTTACAGTTTGATTTATTTTTTTTTGTTAAATTAACTTGATGTTCTTAACTCAAATCCTTGAGTTTTCAGATGTGTTTTCTCAAGGACAGGACCTGTGCTGGAGGTGAAGGAGGCTGAGTGACTGTGATTATCAGGTGTCCAAGCTGCCTATACCCAGCTAAGAGTAGTGGGGAAATTGGGTTAAAAGGGGAGCGAGAGCCTCCTAAGTTGCTCTCCTCCCTCCTTGAAACGCGTGCAGTCCTGGTTTTGGCAACTGCAGTAATCTCAATTGCTAAGTGTGTTACTCGGCACTGCTTGTCAGCACATTAACAATTCAGCAGACTTAAGTGAAAATAATATTCTAAGAACCAGTTTAAAGCCTATATCCTGTCTGCACTCAGCACCAACAGGTGTCTGAGGTAAGATGGTGTTTTAAATACGCTTGAGTCATTTCCAGACCTGGACTAAATGTTGTTTATTCAAACATCAAAATGAGAATCATACACCGCATCTGGATGTAAACAGGTAAGACACCTTCCAACAGAGTAAAAATAGAGCAGTATAAAAGGAGACCATTTTAGGTTACGACTTTGAATAATTTGACCCGAACCAATTTAATGTTTCTTATAAGGGCATTTTTAAATTCAGGGATAGACACGAGGAGATGTCTGTGTTCTAGATAAAGACAAATATTGAATTCATCATTAATACACTCAATTTTGCAGATTGTTACACCTTTAGGAACACAGTAGGTTGGCTAGAACAGTTCTGACTACACCATGCCAAAATAATTTGTGTCTTCTGAAAAGCATATGGTTTTCTTCAAGTTATTTTTCAAACTCTACTTGGAAACATTGAATATATTTACGAGAGGCTCTGCTTAAATTATACAAAGGGAATTTTCAGGAAAATGGCTCCATAAATCTTAGGAAATGCAAAACTAACAGACATATGAAGGATTTGTATTTAGAAAAGAATCTCCCAGTGGGTTGCTCTCAGCAGAAAATGAAAAGGTCTTCTTTGCATTCAGTTGAACTATTAGTGCATTTTTTGCTGATATAAGCAGTTGTACAGGTACGGCCACTGTCACAGTCACAGATCTCAGTGCTGCAAATTAGCAAGGCTTTAACTTTGCTCCAAATATCATGCTAGCTCATTTTCATTATGAAAAAGGTGGGGGAGGAGAATGGGACAAAGCACCTATTGGCAAAGCACATTATAATTGTTTAAGCAGGCCCCACAAGTCATGCATTTCAATTATTTGTTCAAAGCTGCCTGCAATTAAGAGTTGCAAACAAGGTTTTTGAATGCAAAGTCAGACAATTAAAATGTTTCATGAGTGCCTTAGAGAGAGAAGTTCTGAATTAGCACTTTGAATACACAAGACCTCTTGTTTTCTAATCTCCTTTCCCTTTTACTCTGTAAAAGAGAGAGGAGATGTATATTTTTCCCAGAATTTTTCGTTTCTTTAAGCCGGGCTGATCCTAGGGAAGATTGAATCATCCTAGTCTTTGACTTGTACATTTGAATGTCTTCTGCTCCTTGAGAGATCATCCTTGTTGCTTCATAATGGTCCAGGTGCAAAAAAACTTTGCCCGCTGTCTGGCTTGTTCTCGAAGGGGGGTCGTAAATCACTTCAAGCATCTCTCCTCCCTCTTGCGCACCCCCACCCCCCAAATCTTCTTCTTTCCCCTTTGAAGAGGCAGAACTATTTTAGCTAGTGATTTGTGGCACTCAGGCACTTAAGAGTGCAACCCCTGTGCTTGGTAAGCTAACAGACAAGATGTGGGAAGCAGTGATGCATTGGCTTGTTAATGGGAGTTCTGTGGATGTTGGTATTATATCTGTTGGTGGCGATCAGATCACAGCTGCTCCCAGGGGAAGGCCTAACTTCTTTCTCTTTAACCATGAAAAACAGACTTAACTTCCCTACTCCTTTCAGCAGAACAGTGCTGCTCAGGGTTGGTTTTTTCCTTGCTAATGCTATTTGAATGCTGGCTGTTTGCATTTAAAACTTGCAGTTAGCGAGTTTGTAAGGTTTCCTTTCTTTCTTTCTTTTTTTTTTTTTTTTTTTTTTTTTTTTTTTTTTTTTTTTTTTTTTTTTTTTTTTTTTTTTTTTTTTTTTTTTTTTTTTTTTTTTTTTTTTTTTTTTTTTTTTTTTTTTTTTTTTTTTTTTTTTTTTTTTTTTTTTTTTTTTTTTTTTTTTTTTTTTTTTTTTTTTTTTTTTTTTTTTTTTTTTTTTTTTTTTTTTTTTTTTTTTTTTTTTTTTTTTTTTTTTTTTTTTTTTTTTTTTTTTTTTTTTTTTTTTTTTTTTTTTTTTTTTTTTTTTTTTTTTTTTTTTTTTTTTTTTTTTTTTTTTTTTTTTTTTTTTTTTTTTTTTTTTTTTTTTTTTTTTTTTTTTTTTTTTTTTTTTTTTTTTTTTTTTTTTTTTTTTTTTTTTTTTTTTTTTTTTTTTTTTTTTTTTTTTTTTTTTTTTTTTTTTTTTTTTTTTTTTTTTTTTTTTTTTTTTTTTTTTTTTTTTTTTTTTTTTTTTTTTTTTTTTTTTTTTTTTTTTTTTTTTTTTTTTTTTTTTTTTTTTTTTTTTTTTTTTTTTTTTTTTTTTTTTTTTTTTTTTTTTTTTTTTTTTTTTGCTTTATATGCTAAGAAGTCCACTGCCTGAAAGCTTTCACCCTTCACTTCTCTGATAGCATCTGTCATAGAATAATTTTTAATGGTAATCTTTTTGATACAAAGCAGTGCAAACTGATGCATAGTATTAGATGCATTTTGTTTTGTGTAGGTAAAGGTGAGAACCTGTATCAATTTAAAAAAAAAAACCCAACTGTATACTGAACTGCAAAAGAAAACGACAGGTTAAGTAATGACTCTGTAAGAGAAGCAAAGGCTACACAGCTTGTGATATGACACACAAATTCAATTGTCATTGAACTTTCCTGGGATTTTAGTCTCTTAGAACAGGATCATACTAGATGTAATGCTAAAAGCAAAACATCTCACTAGTTAGTGAAATAATCAATTTTTTGCTGTGAGACCAGTGATATTCAAGGACATCTGATCTCACTGAGTAGAATAAAGAGTAGTTTATGGAATTTCTTTCTAGACGAGGCATGGTATGAGGGTGGGAAGCTGTACCGGCTTGTTTGGAGCCTTTCTGCTCATGGGGTTGAGCATCCAGGGACAGTTTTCAAAGGCAGGGATTAGTGAGCTGCAGCATAACGAAGCAAACTGTGCGCATGCCTGGAGTCTGTCCTGCTGCTACTAGATCACTTGGACTGAATGGTCTGGCAACATGCGTCAACTTGCATGACCTTAAATACGCTGGGTTTAGCCAAAGCTCTTTCCAACAGCAGTGAAGGGTGTCTTTGAGGAGATGAGACCTCAATGGCAGGGATAGATTATCCCTTATCTCCCCATTGTGAGATTTCTTGCTCATTGTTTTAAAGCAGCTGAGGTTGGCCTGTTGCGTGGGCTAGCAGAGTCCAGTGTACCCTGGCAATTGTAAGTTCCTACAAACTGTCAGGTAGTGACTGATACGTTGCTTACAACTCTTCAGTGCGTGTTGTTTCTCCTTAGGGTTTTAATCACTTAAGCTTTACTCAAGCAAAACTTTAGCTGCTGTGAAAGAAGTTTTGCCTCACTGAGAAATACAGGAACTGGATGTCACCCTAATATCTAAATACTAGTTAGGAAGGACTAATGTTAATTTTAATATTGTGGCAATAGATTTGGAGTCCCCAGTTTGCACATCAGTGTTCTATGTATGTATGTCAGCTTAGAGTGAATTTCAAGGATGTGCTTTTATGAGGGGAAGTACATGCTGATACAAAATGTCTTTAGTTTACTTGCATAAATGGAAAATTCTCCTATCTTTAAAATAGAACCTATATACAAATCCAAGATTTTACACTAGAGCACATCAGAAACGAAAAGAGATTCCCTCTCTCCCCATATTATGAGACTTGACATGCAAGGAGTGTGCGTGTGTGTGTGCGTAAAACCTGCTGGGTAGAAAACACTCAATGGCATTAAGCTGGGAGGAAGTTGCTCTGTCTGCGTATGACTGTACCGCCTCACCTTTCCTCAGCAACACCACTGAAAATGGGTATCCTGCACCAAGAGTTTCATTTTGAAGTGCTAGCCTAGTAAAAATCAGTTATATTTATATCATAAGCTTGGACCACCATCAAATGACAAACAATAAATTGACAGAATGTATGATTTTTGTGTCACTTTTCAATTTTCAGGGCTCATTCATTTGATTAGTGTTAACACTGCTGCTTCCTTTTCCCTAAAGACTTTGAAGATTGAGAGCAGAGGATGCAGGACTCAGTTTCATTCTTTTTTACCCACGGAGTGAAGAAGTGATGTTGCGTGGAAAAATTCAGCATGAGTAGTAGCTTTATTAAAGGCACAATACCATCACAGTTTGGGATGATGAGTAAGACGGATGGATGTTCAGTGGCTGGAGATGGAGACATAGTTATGTTGAAACCTTTGCTAATTTTACATCTTACAAAAGGTGCTGTGGCCTTTGTTACATAGGAGGCCGTGCAGGAGCTTGGCAGTAGTTCCTCCTAGTTTCAGCAATTAAAAATCCATAAATATATCCAATATTCTAAAGAAATTTGGGCAGAAATATTACAAAATTAGTACAGCTTCCATTTCCTTCCATTTTCCAGGAAATTTTAGGAGGTAAGACAGGACATGTGCTCTAGTGGCTTGCACAGGACTGTAGAGGTCAAGCTTTTTGGTGGTCTCACTTTCCCTCTGGCAGTTCTGCTCTGTTGCTTAGGGCATGCCACTTGATCGCTGCTCTTCAGTCCCGGGGCTGGTACCACAGCTGACACATAACACACCTCTTTGGGCTGGGGAGAGGTTTAACTAATGTTTGTGAAGTGTCTGTAAACATAACAGTTTGATTCAGAGTGTTTCATGAAATGGTTTGTGAGCTGTTGTTTATTTATTCATTTTCATGGATATGTTGCTTTTAATATTTTTTAATCTTTATTTCAGCATTTTTCAATATTTTTCCAAACCTTTCCATTAGAAGATTATAGACACAGTGGCTCTGACCTAAGTTTATGTGTGAAATTACAGACCAGATTCTAAATCATACAAAAGGAAGAAACAACCTTGGAAAAACAAGTAATGTAATAACAAGTAAACAATTCCAGTTCCTAGAATGTGGGAAATAGAGGCTGAACCTGTGGAGCAAGACTTGTAGTTTACAATGGAGTGGGGTGAGCAGGGAAGAAGAGGGGGGACTATGGAAGGCAATTGGAACAATGTACTCATAAAAACTCAGCCATTAAACTACAGCGTGGTGCAATCTCTTCATCTTTCACAAGGGATGGTAGCAGACTGTGGCAGACAGGAAACTTATAGCGCAAGATTTTGCTTGAATTTTATTTCCAGTGAGATAGATGGGACTTTTTATTATTGGAACAATGAAAGTATTAGATTTAGCGTTTAGCGTTTTGTGGCTAATGAAGGTTAATGTGGTTTTGTGGATAATGAAGGCTTCTGTCCTCTTCTGAAGTAGACGTAGTGTTTGTAGTGAGTTCATAGGATAATATACAGAAATATCTGTTCCATGGTGTAGTATTCAACTGAGACAAATTATTTACATAAATTAAGGGTGAAAATAGATTTTAAAGAAGTCCAAATTGCAGTACCAGCTGGGAAAAAAAACCTAATTATCTAAGAATTCAACAAATTAATGATATATAATTTTGGGGAGTTTTTTGTGGTTTTTTTTCCCAAATCAAATAGCCAGATACAATCCTTGTGTTGAGAAGCCATCTCTTTGGGAGTGTGAACTGTATATTGCAGGCTTTTAAGGAAATGAAGGAAAATTCATTAATGTTAATAATGGTTTAAAGTTACATTTTTCTTTCTTCTCTTTTTGTCAACAAACTACTTGATGTGCTAATCTTAAAATTTGGGGGAGGGCAGCAATTCTATTGTTTTGACCAGCTTTAATATTTGGTATTCATATCAATGATAAAAACATAAATGCAAATAGCAGTAAACATTTTCAGACTTGGAGGATGTAAAATATAAGATGTAAAGCTGACAGGATGGAACTGATTTAAGGGCATTCACTAAAACCAACACAAGTGTGAATATATATGTGTACATATGTATATGTATTACCTTGGGACTAACCCATTTGTGCTAGAAATAGAGTTATCTGATAACGTGATTTTTGCGACACTACAGTCTGTGTTCTGCATTGCTGGAGCAGGAACTGAGAGTACATAACAAGGTAGTTTATCACTCAGCCCTAGCAGTAGTAAAGATTATTCTGCCGCTTAGGGTTCTGGGATAGAGAAAGCAGAGAAAAAAAGGAAGAGGGGGTTTCCAATGGGGTTGTCAAAGCAGAGTGAGGGCTGCTGTTTCAGTTATCTATGAACATTCCTTTGCTTCAAGTATCTGGGTGTCCTACTGCATCGGTGTTGCCTCAGGTGGGCAGTTACCCTTTCAAGAAAGAGCAGTGTGAGCTATACAGTGAGATGGGACAGAAAACATTCCTTATCCTGAGGATATGGCTGTGTTCCTGGTCTAGGTTTGGTTTTCTTGGTTGTTTGGGTTTGGTTTTTTTTTTCTTCTTGTTATTTAACTGCAGGAAAAAACCCCAACCCAGTTCCTAGATTAATGAATCGGTGATTCTTGCTATTATTTGAAGATTAAGGGGGCAAGTCACTATGTCTTGCTTAGACTGGCTGTTGAGCAAGCATTAAAACTTCTTGGCTACTACTGACAACAGCAGCAGTTTCCTTCTGAATGGTGTGTATTTTAAGAACAGGTGGAAGTCATGTAGGGAAACTGAACTTAACTGTTATTTGTGATGCAGGGAATTAATAATTGTTACTGGAATGCTTGTACCCAACATAATTTGCAGCTTCCTACCACTTTGCATTTTCTCTAATGCCAGAGGTTTTTTTGGCTCACTTAAAGTACAACTGCTTTATTTGTTAAATTTATTTATTTATTATTCTTTATTTAACAGACTACGTAGTGGGAAATTTGTGACTGAGTTCTGAGAGAGAGTAGTTGCAGACACAGCTGGCTGGTGATGAGCTGTGACTAAAATACCAGGTCCTGCCAACTTGCAGCATGTGCACATTTTTCAAATACTCTTTTTGTTCAACAGCAATATCAAACTTTAGAGCCATCATGCTTTTGCAGCAAACTTTGACCCCTTAAAGACAGCATCTTATCTTGGGGAACAATGTCGCTGTGCCAAGCAGGCGTTCCCCAGGAGCTGGCAAGGTGCCTCTCCATGAAGGCCAGCATCTTTTCTGGTAGAGTGGAGTACTCTCAGTTAAACACAGGCAGTCTTTACTAGAGTTTTAAGCAAAAGTGGTCGCACTTTTCCAAAGCATGTCAGAAGTATCTGCAGAAATTAAGAGAATCAGCAAAAGATTTAGATTTGCATATCAAGTTCCAAGCAAAACTTTAATTGGCCTCAAAGTTAATTGGACTTTGTCTCTACTTTGCATCTGGTGCCAGGAAGAAAGTTTGTCCGTGAATGAAGACAGCCCAAGCTCCTTTGACTACCCAGGCCAAAGAAATGTCTAAAGGACACCAGCTAATTTTGCTACTGATGTCTTAATAACTTCAACTAAAAAGATGAAGTTACAGCATGGACAATAATAGGGTTAAGGGCTGGTGTCTAGAACATGGAGCTTAGCAAATGCTGCTTGTACTGAACCTGTCATCCAGCTCTTCAGTCAGGATCCATCAATAATCATATCACGTATAATTTTTTGCTATGCATTTTTGTCTGCCAGGAATACAAATCTAGTGGCCTGGATTTCTCTCAGTGCAGAGAACTTAAGTGAGCACAACTTCGGGCTCATCCCAGAGAGGACTGAATTTCAATCGGAAGACAGTTCTGCGTGACTCTGGGGAAAAAAACCATGGTTAGTAGATTAATGGCCCTCAGCAGGAGAGTATCTGCAGTTCTCTGCCTGCGTTAGTTTATATTCTGTGCGCTGGCATTATTCAGTTGAATCCCTCCCTTTATGCCATGCTTCATCTCCTGCAGCCTGCACTGTCCAACTTCTGTGCTGAGTCTCTGTTCCTCTACTAGAAAGCACTATTGCTGCTAGATAGTTGGGCCAGAAAAAAGGCATTCATTCTGTACCTTCACACCTTTCCATAGCAATGCCATGTTCACTTCCAGTACGGTAATTTAGAAGTAATTCTGGTCAGTACCCATGATCACACTCAGCTCTTTAGATCTTCATAACACTGTGCAAACATTAGCTAATTAATCTCTCCAGAAGAGATGGAAGGGTAGGTGGGAGTTTTAACTGTCAGCAAGGGAGTACTTCTGAGGCAGTGCTCTCCGTCAACAGCTACTGACCTAGCCCATGCTGTCTGGGTGGCTAATCAGGCAGATTGGTGGCATCCAGAACAGTTAATCACCTGGGACAGCTGCCTGCTTTCCCTACCACCCTTTTGTTGCTCCAGTAAAATGGGATTATTCAAGTATTGTTTTCAAATGTATGGGGCTGTGAATTTTCAGTGTGACAAGAATGACTGTCTCAAAATTGGCAGGCTTTTGTTTGAAAGGCAGTGAGTATAAATCTGGCACTCTTTTTGCATGCAGCACTCCCCCCAGAGGCCCCTGATCTCCCACCTTCAGGGAAGGGCTTTAGCCGAATTTAAGAGCGCCAACGCAAACGCAGGTACTGCTTATCCAGTGCTAGAGAGGGCAGCGCTGCAAGAGCCCCGAGAAATTTTCAGGTTGTGGACACACATGTCAGTTAAATGAAAGCCCTGCAGAGCAGTCAGCTTTTATTTTTCTTCAGGATGCAAAGAGCTGACTCTGGGGTTTTTGTAGTTTCTTCTTGTTTTTTGCTTCCCATGTCGCCGTGGTCATAGGAAAGCGTTGACTCCTAGGTAAGCATTGATAAGCTATTGCGAGAGCTTTCAAAGCTCTGCTAGGGCTGTGAGTTTTTGCACTTGAGTGAATAAGGCTTTCCTCACCTTGTAAAAGGGAAGTAGCACATTCAGCGGTGAACTTTGCAAATAACAGGGCCAAATGCCAAGCAGCAGCTGCACCTTTAGGTGCTTTTGTCCTGTTAGCAGACCTAGAGGAGAAAACCATGAAAGTCTCACTTACCTGTTTATCTAGCTTGCAGCAGTCTGATGCCTTCTGCCACCTTTACTGATAATGGTCCCTTTGAAGTTGAGTACAAGTGTGAATTTATGGTTTTGTAAAGACTGGATTCCAGAACAGGTCATAAATTACCTTGTTAGACAAAGGCTTCTGGGGAAACAATATTGCCTTACAATCCCTCACTGTGTCATTATCCTGATGCATTTCTAGCATGGCAAATAATTGACCAGAATGATATGCTGGCCGGTTCTCCAGTCAAGCTTTGAAATTGTTTGTGTAAACTCTTCTAGCAAGAAGAGCAAGTTACAGAGCTGCAGTAAATTCTCATCATCGCTCTTAAAATGAAGCTTGAGTCCAGGTGATCATTAATAGTCTGAAGCCAAAGAAAATTAAGATCTTTATTTGCTTGAAATGTTTAATTTGCCGCTGTTTTGAAAGCATTTTGAAATGCCAAATGCCTATTTCAGGCCTTCTCAGGATGTGAAAGTAAAGAGCAAAATTATGCAGGAGAATGAGTGAATACATATGGTAGCTATATGTGAATGGGCCAGATCCTGAAGATTACCTGCTTTAGGGAGAGAACGGGCCTGATCTGCTCCTCGGTAGAGCTCTCAGTCAGGTAGCGAGGCGCTAGACAATCAAGAGGTCTATGTTCAAAACTAATGGCCATCCTTGATACTCTTTTGCTTTACTGGACTGGAGTAAAAAGTGAGTTTGTGTTTGGAGTCAAGAGCAGGTGGGTTTTTTTGTAATAGTAGGGATGCTTAAAATAGATCATAGTGTATATTTGGATGTCATACTGAAGTTTCTCTAGCAAAAAAACCCAATTACTTTCCTTGGGAAATGTTGATCTTTTGGTGGAGGGAGACAGGAAACCAGAAGCAGCATCATGATGCCCATGGGATTTGGAGCACAGCTGCCTCATGCCCCTCTCTGGTCTGTTAGCCAACTTCCTCAGGGAGACCTCATCTCCTGTGATTTACCACAGGGAAACTCCTGAGCTGACCCTGGGAGGGCAGGTAATATGAACTCTAGTTGGCCATACAGTAAGGAAGATGCTGTCTGGATTTCAAAAGTTGCCAGGTATACAGTCGCTTTTGAAAGCCCCATTTAGATGTGTAAATATGTTTTTNAAAAAAACCCACCAAAAAACCTCCTGACTCCTGGCTTCTTTACTAAAGACTTGCAGAGTTCCAAACCAGACATAGAGACCGCTGCCCTTTTGAGCATTTGAATTTCATACTTGGCGTATCGCTGTCCCTCATGATCTGAGCTTCCCAGGCACTTCCAGTTCTACTTTAAATTGGTTGTTAAATATATTTAGATGCACTTGTCAGTAGCACAGCACAAAGTGATTCCTTCAAGAGAAAATTAAACTGCATCATCTTCTAATCATAGTATTTTTATTTTAGGTTATATTTCTTTAGCTTATATTCATATATCTATATTTATTTGTAACTATTTGTAGTTATATATCTAAAGAAATTGATTAATATATGTTCCTGTCTTAGGCCAAAACAGAATTTAGGACCATCTTACAATTCAGGTGGGATTTGGAGCTTTTTTTGTTTTCTGAAGTGCACATTGTTCTTGCGCTGTCAAAGAGCTAAAGAGCAGGCACACTGGAATCCTCTCTTTAGAAAGTGATAAGGATTTTGTATGAGGATTTTCAAATGTCTCATAGTACAGGTTTGCTCTGTTCTCTCTCTTCCTTGAGTCCACAGTGCTAGCACAATTTTCTTGTCATCTGTTACTAAACAAGTGGCAAAAGAAAAAAAAAAAAGAAAGAAATTACAGTTAGTTCGTCCATGATAAAATACATGCTTAATTTTACTACTCCCTTTTTCCTCCCCAGTTCTGTGGCTTGCTGATAGACTGTAAGCTCCCTGGAAATGGTGACTGCGCTTGAATGAGGGTTGCTAGACTCTGTTTCTGTGTGTCATCTCTATTTAACTGTTACTAAGTAAAAAGAAATGGCTGAGCCTTTTCTGGACAACTCCACTTACTGAGGGTTGAAAAGGAACTGCCGTGTGAAAGGAAAAGTAAATAGACAAATAATGGAATAATCACTGATACAGACATATCAGGACATCTGTGAAAACACTGTGTATCTCTGTCCCAGTAAATTCCTATTGAATTATTCTCGCTCACTGGATAATAGGTGGTTGCGTGACATAAAAAGCTTTCAAAGTCTTTCCGAGGTGTCGGGTTGGATTGTTCCTGTGTGCCAACATTTTGTGATGTCCCAGAATAAGATATGTCTTGATGTACGACACACAGTAAGAAATGTGAAAATAAGAGATTAGATCAATTCCCTTTGACAGTTTGGTTTCTGTCCAATCTGTATGAATTTTGCCGGATAATTAGCAGGGCAGATACAGTACATTTGAGGAGCAAAGGCTCTTAGAACCTGTGGACAGCTAGTTTGCCATAAAAGGTAGAATACAGCGCTAAAAGAAGCTGCAAATGGTTAGATGCCTAGAACTTTGTCACTTCTGAAGAGAGATCATAGAAAAAGGTTGAATTGGCTTTAAGGCAGGACCTAACAAATGGCTATGCAGTTGTACAGTATGTGGGATGAAGTGGTAACCTTGTTATTTTATCTAAGAAAGGGCATACTATTCAGAAACAGCATAGGAGACTTGTCATTAGAACAATTAGAACAGGGTGACACAATTGAAATGCAAAGATGCTAGTCAACCTTGTATTGAAATGTTTGTTTCCTTCAGCGAAGGCTCAAAAGATCCTTTAACGCTGGACCTGTGGAATCATTTGCTATTAGTTTTTTATCTTGAATGCGTTTTCGTCATTGTATTTTCTTATTTGTCTTACACTAATACTGTGATCCATGGTACACAATACGGATCACAAATAAAGTACTTGATGCTTCTATAATGTGATTCACAATTCTGAGTTAACACTTGGGTCTTTAGAGTCTCTCTCCAGCGTGAGATACGAGGGTGGAAACCATTGCTGAGTAGCAGGTGACTGAAATCCAGCTCCTGTGGTCATCTAGAGGAATCAGCAGAGTCACCTTTCAGCTCTGCATGGCTTTCAACATTTTATCTTCTTGTAGTATGAGAGAGAGTGTTGTGGGTGTAAACTGTTTTACTTTTCTTCATGATCCTCCTATTTCCAAAGGAAAACCTGCATTTCCAAAGCAGGTTGTCCTGTTAGTGTCATTAGTCACAGAAACGTAGTAGGTCTTGATTTGTATTATGTTAGGGGGAAAAGTGATGACGTATTTTCAGGGAAAGACTTCTGGAAATAATCTCAGTCTTCCAGGATGACCTTAGAAATAAAATGCAATTGTGCCAAATCGAGACTCAAATTTTGCAAGTGATTGTGACAGTAAAGTGATTTTTTTAATATATTATTTTTATTTTTGTGACTTACTTCCAAGCTACCTTTAAAGGAACAGTCTTGTTTATAGTAGGTAAACATGGATTCTATTAATCATCAATTTGATTAAGGATTTATTTTTTATCTGATCTGCTGTGGCCACTAGTTAACTAAGTTAAGCAAAATTGATGATTGGTGCTTCTACTCAGTGTGCTGCAAGTCCACAGGACTGTTGCACAAGCACAGACAGGGCAATTACAAGAACAAAAGCAAAGAATAAAATTATTGCAACTGTGGATGTCAGGCAACACAAGAGATTGTGCAGGCTCCTTTAATTGGGAAGCAGCGTTGTTGATTAGTTAGAGCAGAGGAGAATCAGATCTCTGAGCTAATATTCTGCTCAATTAAACTCAAACCCTAGACAGGCCTATCTAGAAAACGGCCCCAGTAACTGCAGCATACCTCAAGGGGAGGGAGGCAGACTTCACTCATGTTCAGAAGTCACTTTAAAGGGTTCATCAAGGGAGTTGTATAGCCCTTCTACATTGTGTTAGCGTCGATGAATAGTTAAAAGTTTTACCCTAAAATTATTGTTCTTCAAATTTACTGCGTGCTAATGACAGGCTTAATTTTTTCTAAGTGCTGCTATGTTGTTTGAGCTTGCAGATCACTGCAGGTATTAAGAAGGTAAAGCTGAGGTCAAGTGTTATTACTGTTTGACAATATTTTTGCTAGAAAGTTAAGGAACTTCTAGTAAGCCATCCAGATTTTTGTATGATAAATGTTAGCAATAATGAAACTGAACAGCCAAAGCCATGTAGCCTTGTCAATACATGCCAGACACATAGCGTTTGGTTTATTACAGATACAGTCTTTGATCTTTCTTATGTTTGAAGACTTGATTAGGCCCATCTTGTTAAAGACATAGCACATGAAAGCTGGGAATTGGTTCCTTTAATAGCAAAGCTCTTGAGAAGGAGCTCCTCAAATTAAAGAGCAGAAAACACTTCCTAAGGGCTGTGCAAATCTTCCCACACTCAGTATGAAATGTGTTTGCAGATGTTTCTGTGCCAAAATGGTCTGTCTTCACCGGTCTGTCAGTGGTGCTCAGAATTCTGTTGTACGTACTTGTCCCTTAAGTCTCTATTAGTGTGTGTGATTTGAATTCAAAACTTCTTGGCACTTGGTCATGGTTATCTGGGTTAGAGAAGGAGCGCTGTAGCTCTGAGTGTTTGTCCTCTGTGAGTGTAAGCCACCGCTGGCAAAACACAGCAGCAGGAACAGCGATCCTCCTACCTGCTGCCGGTGCATGGTCAAGATTTTGTTGGTGAATACTGAACAACAGGCCACATTAAGATGTGGTATAATGCCATTCCCAACCATTCCATTTATTTAATGTTAACTGTATTTCCTTCTTTGATTCAATAATCGACAAATAAATTTATGCATGGGATAAGAAATAACGATTAGCCTGAAAATCTCATTTCTGTATCAAAAAAGATACATTTTTGCATTGTTACTCTTCCTGTTGCTTGGTTACAGGGTCACACGGAAAACTACATTCTGAAGAGAATGTAAGTTAATTACCAGCTATTCCTAAATCAGCAATTAAAATCTCACCTCCAGATTTCCTATATGTTTTATATTCTGTAAGTAGCAGCAGAAAGAGGAAAAAATATTTTATTTGTGCTCCCCACCTGGCCAAGGAAATGAGCTCAAGGCAATGGCCAACCTTGCCCAAAGCAGTTCTTACAGTACTCTTGGGTAAAAGTATTTTAGCCAGCTGCTTGTGAAATAACAGTTTTAGAATGGCTTTCTTTGGAACTAACCCAGAGCTTTCCTGCCTCATCTATCCTCAAAGTCATATTTTATTTCAGTGTGTGTTGTGGTGGTGGCAATCATTGTAGAACTAGATGAAGTCTTTATCTCAGTCACGATAACTAAACCTATTCTATTTTCTTCGTCAGCAGTATTATTTTGTGATACTTCTGAATCCATTACTTGCTTCTAACAAGTGACCTTCAACTTGACTGAAATGTTTAGGTCGGCTCGTGCTTTATTATAGCAATCTCATTACATTGAGCCGAATTCTAGGCATCTAGTCTGGCAGGCGGTCACAGCTCTTCTGCGTGTTGATGGGCTCTTTCGGCAGGTGCCCGTCGCCCATCCGTGGGAGCCACTCTCCGTCCGCTCCCCGAGGGAACGCTCGTGCTGACCCGTTTGGCCTGTGGCAGCTTAGGCATTGCTCTGCATTCACAAAGCTGGTCCAGTACTGTCTCAGCTTTGATCACTGATGGGCTTACTTAAAATAATAGGGTAAAATTTAATTATATTACATTGTATATTTTGCTGTATTCAAATATATGACACTATTTAGATTTATTTATTTTAATAATGCAATATGTGCTGTCCACCAGCTTAGATAGAGGGAAGTTTTAATTGGAAGGCTTCAAATTTGATTACTGAGATTCAGGTTATAGTCTTAATCCTATATCTGTTAATCCTGCTTATTGAATTATTGGCTTCACGCAGCCATAACTCCTGTGAAAATAAGAGCAAGCATTTAATTACCCTCAGCCTGACAAGGATGTTCTAAAAACTAAGTTGTTAATGTTTGCTGCATACAATAATAGGGGCTTTCTTTGGTTTGTTCACTTGCAGTTCTGCAAGAAAATTTAGAAAAATATGTTTTGAATAAAACAATATTTTATTTTGAACATTCCTTGATTATTTTGAATTCTTCTAGAAGACAATTGTGAAAAATTTTAAATGAGAAGTTTTCGTATAATGGAATGGAAATGAAAGAATCCATACTGGAAAAAAAAGAGCTTTTATGTTAAGAAAATACTGAATTTAACCTCTCAATTTTATTTTAAAGTATTTTTCTCTATGCCCACCACTTTCCAAGTTTGACATAACTTTATGACATGTTATTGGACTACTGAAATAATATTTTTGCTAATTTTTTTTTTTTTTAAATCAATGTTCAGTGAAAACTGTTGTCAAATTCTTCTAGTGTGTGGTTTAACACTGTGCAATTTACACAGAATGCATTGAGATACATTGTTATCAACACAGATAACCATCCATAGATAGCTAACCTATATTATGCTACAAATATAAAAGTCAAAGTGTTAATGATCCACATGCATATTCTGGTGGAAGAGAGCAGGGGAAGGTGAATTCAGAGGAATATGAGATGGCACATACTTCCTGCACATCACTCTCTTCTTTCCCTTGTAAAATACACACAGGTTGTAACACCTGTGTGAAGAAAAGATAACCAAGGAGAAGAAACAAAGAAAGAATATTAAAATAGCTTTCTAATATATTAATTATTATAGCATTCTGTACATATCCTTACACATGAACAATACACAGCTGCCCAATAAAACCATATGAAGTATCTGCTGTAAGAAAAATAAAGCGTTTAACGTTACTGGGAGTTTTAGTTTTCTTGAAAATGAAGGAAATCCTGTTCAGAATTTTGTGGTTATGAAAATTTAATTTAGACAGAGCTATTTTCCTTAGCCAAATATTCATTAAAACTTTAGTATACAGCTATGTGTAAATTCAGTTAGTTCGTGGAATCTCTGGGGATTTCATTGCAACTTGCATTCCGTGACCGTGTGATGTGATTTGGGATGTTCAGTTGCTTGTAGGATTCTTGACTGACTATGTCAACTCTTCATGAAAGTCTCCCAGCCTCGTAAGGTACTCCTTTTCTCTTTTGGCTTGGGGGTAGGGAGATTAGTTTTCAGTGTACTTTCAGAATGGATATATGCAGCGTTTGAACTTGCTAGCTACATTGCATTTGAACCCTTATGTTAGACAAGAACTGATTTGTTGTGGGTTTGTATTCGTAATTGTGCATTGAAGATAATTTGTTTAGCAAGGACAATGATATCATGGAAAATAACTCCATAGATTCTACTGAATGGCATTTTGCTATGGTAATTCTGTGGTGTGTGGGGAATTTCTGTTTTCCTTTTAGTATCAGCAGTCAGAGATGTAGTGAAATGGAAAGGGAAAGAAGCAAGCTTAAAGTAAACTGTATGCTTGAGTAAATGTTTGCCCACAGAAGCACAAATATTTCTTATTTTTCTAGTCTAATTTTTTTGTATGTTGAAAGCACGGGGTCTTCTTGCGCCGCTAGTTTTACATCTATTTACAAATAATAAAAATCTTCATTTGAAAAAAGTTTGTGACAGTTCTGAACACCACGCTGTTCTTTTTAATAAACAGAAATATGAAAGCTCTTGAAGTAAAGGCAGTGCAATAACTGCCTAATTACAATGGAGGGATTGCCCTCCTGAGCACCCTCCAGCCTAGGTAGGACCCAGATTCCAGAACCTGGCTGACTATTCCTTTGGTGAAGGCATGCAAAGTATTAGGTATTTAATTTCATCGGTTTGGATTGCTAGCCTAGGGTTGTTTAAAAGCAGGTGCTAAGGATAGGTGCATTAGTTAAATGCTTTGTGATGAGAGTGATTTATGATGGGAGGTTTAAGGAAAAAAATATTATCACAAGTCAGATGAACAAAGGGTGGCTGTAATTAAGCATGTATTAAACACCAGCATTATAGACTCTCCAGCCACTGACTTTTGTTTGCTGTCTTCTACTGATACTGTTCTGCACTGGCTAGTTGTATTAAATCCACACAAAGGGGCATATTCGGTGTTCCTAGCTAGCTTTTTATAATGATCAAGCTGGAATGACCTTTAAAAAGCCAGATAATATTTTATTTACCTTTTTTCTCCCATTTACTGCTAAATGTTAATGAAGGTAAGAGATTCAAATCCTTGCAAATAAAACATTTTAATTGACTTAAGTGTAACCATAACAGTAAATTGGCTGCTTTATATGGAAAAGCTTTTCGGTGTTGTTGAAACACACTTGTACAGTCCTTTCATCTGTCCATGGACTCAGAAATTAGTAGCAAACATTTCCTTTGTTTCCGATGACAGGGGGTTTGAGAATGTTTTGAGGATAGATTTCCCCAAGACTGGTTGCTGTAATCTAGTGCTGGCCAAGTGTTCCCCCGAGACACCTCCACTTAAGCCCTCGCTGCTTAGTTTCCAACATTAACCAGCTGCAGTCGGTCCTAACAACAGCTACAGTGTCCAAGGTTCCTACTCCAGCTTTTCAAGCTACCTGTTAATACAGGTCAAGCTTAAGTCTTGTCTATTGTCTAGCAATGTTGCTGAGTTTTGGTCTGGTATTTCAGCTAGTCTGAACTTAATTGCGTCAGTGCTTTAAGGTAAAACGAGCATTTTATTGCTGAATTCCTGTTAAATGGAAGTAGATCAAAACCCCCATTCTCTTCCTAGGAAATTTCCTCCAAGCAGCTAGGGTGCCAAAGTTCACATCCCTCTGTATGGGCTGGGGAAATGCTCCTTATGGCTGCAGTAAGACTTTTGGTTTGTACGTTAAGAGCACGGAGAGGGATGAGTGGAGAAGTTACAAGGTTTAATCTCGCCTACTAAACCAGAACTCCCTGCCTGCAGCCATGCTGAGAACCATTCTCCACTCTGAGCAGTCTGCAGCCCTGTCCAAGTTCACTTAAAAACCAGAGTGAAAAGAGCAGGGGTCCAGGTGCTGGTGAGACCTGGCGTACGCGACGGTGGAGGGGCAGAGTTGCTGTGACCGGCGCAGCAGCAGCTGGCCTTTCCTGACAGGCCTTTCCAGCTGAACAAGCCCTTTGAGACTCGCAACTTCTGCTCTTTGAGTCCTGGGGATCCTGAGGCTGTATCGAGTTGTTCTGTGTTAGAAAGAACAGGCTGCTTGGAATGAACGTCTAGAGACTCTTGTATAGGATATTTCTCATGCTTTTCTCATGTTCTAAATGGGGGTGGGCGGCAGTTCAGGCTACAGTTGGTGTTGCTGAGATGAACTTGGATAACACAGTGCAATCTCATGCTTAAACAAAGTCTCTATGGATTGCTACTTGACTGTGCTACCAACACTTAGGTGTTCAAAGTAACAACATGCTGACTCAAGAAATAAAAAACCAAATAAATTTGTAACTTTGGACCCATTTTAGTTTTGCTTTAGCCAAAAGCAAAACATCTGCTGATAAAGGCAGAATCAAGTCCTTAGTTTGCTGTGTAACATAAAATAAAACGTACGTTTGGGAGCTCACTTCTCAGCTAAGGAAAGACAGATTAAACTGATAGCTCGTGCATTAGGGTTGCTGTCACGGTCATTTGCTTCTTTTCAAACTTAAAAATAGGTAAAAGTTGAGCATACCTTGTCCAAGAGCAGCTAAGTCTATGCTAGCATTAAAAAGCTCATATACCACTAGAATGAACTAAGTTTGCTTTTGTCAAAGTTCAAAGGATATACAGCATTTGAAAAGTGATTAAAACTGATGGAAAACCGAGGAATAATTTTAGTGAACAAAATTCCTCTGTTGTCCATTTTTTCCAAAAGCTTTTAAAAGAAAAAAAATCTACATTTCAGACTTTCTTCCTCTTCTGTTTTTCTCTATATTTCATCTTTGTTTACAAACCAGGAAAAATACAGCAGAGGAAAATAATGGTTGAGCATGTTCTAATGTGGTTTTAAAAAAATAAGTGTTTTGTTTAGAAAAAAAGACTCTTAACTGAATACTACCTACTCCACATTGGGAACTGTAATTCGAAACACCAGAAACACAATTTTTGTCATCACATGACACCTCCATAGTACAATGCCCTCTCCTCAACAATCACAGACAAATTCCTCTGTCCTTGGAGTTCAGAGAACATGTTACAAGAGTCCTACTCCTCTGAGCCTTCCTCTGTGATTAACCTGCCTCCTCTGCACTGAGTTTGAGCTTAGTGCCGAACAAGTCCTTTCCTCCTGTTGATTGAGTTGGTCTCTAACACAGCACCTAGGAAGATGGAAGCATGAAAACTGGGATAAGCAGAATGTCAAAATTTGTGGGGATTCAGGAATGAAGCTGGAACACAGCCTGCAACTCCATGCATTGTAAACTGTTGTCAAGTAGACAGTGTGTGGATGTGTCTATCTCTAAATATCAAGGTCCAAGACTAAGAGTGAAGCAACTCTTAGACACAGACTTCTCAAACAAGGCTTGAAATGTGTTGTGTGATGGTGATAAGTAAATACAGAAAGTCACTTTTTTTCTAATATTGCATAGAATAGTATTGTTAACCAAGGAAAATTATTTTATCCCAACGTTGCCTGGGCTAAAGATACAGCTAGTTTATCCCCAAATTATTACGACCCTGATGTAACCCAAAGCCACCTCTTCCAGCAGCTCTGATTTATGACTTGTTATTATAGAAGAATTGGCATAAAGAGGTAGGATCCTATGTTGCCTCCATGTCAGACAGCCCAAGGAGCCTGGAACCAGCAAAATCCAGACTGCTGTTTTACACCACTTACACAGCTCCAGCTAGTACAAAAATTTGCTAGTCCCTTAGAATAATTTACTTTGCTGCCAGCCTGTGAGACATTTGCATAGAGCATGTGCAGCTTATCAGCAGAATCTGTGCTCAGCCCCATTTACTTCACTCTTTCTTTGGAGCAGTGCCTGTTGGCTACGCTGAGATGGCTGCTATGAATGACGTAAAAGCTTTGCTATACTTGTCAGTATTTTTCTACCTTCCCATGGAAGGACTTCTCTATATTTTCTTTTAAGAATGCCGATTCAGGCCCTGATCCTCCTTGTAACATCCTTTTCTCGCTTGGCTCGCCAAACTGCGTTGCAAGCTGCTCAGGGCAGAGACCATCTCCAATTTCTGCCTTTTCATAGAATAAATATGCCACATGCCTACTTGCTAGGTATTACCCAAATAGGAACCGTATAATTATTAGCAATAGTGCATTAATTATTTCTGTGTGAACTCAACTTACCCTGCTGCGTTCAGAGGAACTTTGTGCATATTTAAATTTGGTATGGCTTTGTGTGCCCTGGGCTGAAGTCTACAAATGCTTTTGGGAAGGTGAGTCTCCTAAATAGATCACTGTGGGGTTACCTGTAGCTCAGAAACTGTGGTAACAATCTTCATTAACCTGAACCTAGGCAGCATTTCAGAAGGTTCTCTCAATAAAATGTTTTCATGCTCAGGTGAAATTCTCCCAAAATATGTTAACTACAAATCTCTTTGCAGAAAAAAAAAACCCAAACCCAAACCACTTCTATAAATTAATAAAAATTAGCTTTTTGAAAGCTCAGGGATTTACAAGCTTAGCTAGGCCTGTCTGATACGTATGACTGAGTTATGGTTAATCCACTCAAAATCACTTCTGTCACCACAGAGCCTCGCGATGCCCACGCATTGTCAGGAGCAGCCCGGGGAACACAGAGCTCACTAACGTCTTGTAAGAAAAACATTTTGCAAGTTTGGGAAACGTATTCTGTAGAAAGTAGCATTAGTGATCCAGCGAGCAGCGTATTTGGTCAAAGCTTTGTGCGCTCTCAGGAACCTCTGAACGTGACAGTATGCTGAGCTATCACTGCGAGTGATTTAGAAAAGCTTGGAGGATTGGAAGTTTTTGGTCTACTGTGTGCAGCTATTAGAAAATAAAATTTGGCAAAAGATTGGATTTCTCAGGATTTGTTCTGTAAATCAACCCAAAATCAGATTGAATCCTTAGAACAAAGGCAGATATATTTTGCATTTGAATATAAAACCTATCAAGTGGGTGGTGGGGAGAGAATGGGTAAATAAATACAAAACCTCTTAAGGGTTTCTTTCTGGGTTGGTTTCAAGAATGTCCCACAAAACAGGTTTTCATGGTTGTATGGGGCAATGTGATGCCATTCAACTTTCTTTCCTTTCTTTAGAAATTCTGAAGAAACTGTTGAAAACAGCTTCTGGGCTTTTACTAAAATAGTTTCCAGAGATGAGGAAAATGAGAGAATGCATATACAATCTTAGACAAACGATCTGCTCATATATTGAAGCCTGGATTGTAAAATGACTGCTGTGCCTTCCAGTGAATGAATATTCAGTGCTTCCCTGCTGGGTTGGCTTTTCCTATTTGAACCAGCTACTGTTCTGCACTGTGATTCACTTGTTACCAAATTAAACTCTTTACACACATGGGAGATCCAACTTTATAAAGTCACATTTTTGAAGTGCTTTCTGGCCAGCCACTGTGCCTGTCACAATCTTCATAACGCACTGAATTAAGTTTAAAATATCATCCATGTGTGTTGTTTTCTCTTGGCCGTTCAGCAGCCCTTCTGTACATCGCGCATTTTTCTGTTGACACTACGTATCACTTAGCAACCCAGTGAAAGGCCCTATATGCATTGATTGCACACAATTGTCTTTATGGGGTGGAAGTGTTAAGTGAATAAACCCCCACGGGTGACCAGACGGTCATTCCTCTCATGTTGATAATCTGTTTACATCAAAATATTGTTTACTCAGCTCTCTGATCTTCAGGAATTTACATGAAGCTGAAAGAATACAGTTAACTCCCCACACTCTGACACACAAGTATGAGCTGTATTTACGTTCTCAAAGATGGATAGATTAAGAAGAGGAGGATTGTTTTGTCTTTAACTTAGCTCTCCCAAATAAAGCATTAAAATGCATTTGACAGTTAACCACAGATGATAATGCAATCTTTATGCTGTGGTTCCCATCATAATGGAGAAGTTACAAGGCTGTCACTACACCATAAAGAAAGAATCTTTCCTGCAGTCTTAGTGCTGTCTTTTCTGCTTTCCTCTTTGTAAGCACTGTTACCAAATTACCTTTGGAGAAGTTTGATGGTTTACACTTATTTTTCTATACAGAGTGAATAGCTGAGCTTTTAAAATGTTACAGTGTTCTCCCCAGACGTTTTCCCCCACCATAAAGTAGTCCAAAGAGACAAAAATTATTTTAAATTCCCTGGCTTCAGGGGGTTTTTTTCCAGTTTTTGTTGTGTTTATTATATCCTTATTAATTACTGGGGGACTACGGGGGGGGGCTGTGCTAAAGTTAAGAAAGATGTTTCCATTGTTTTGGTTGTTTGTTGACAAAGATGTAACTTTTAATGCAAACAGTTTTGGTTTGGTGGTGTTTTTGGTTTTTTTTTTTCTGAGGGCTTTGGAAGCTCAGTATAATAGTTTAATAGTTTATATCATAGAGAAAAAGAGTGAGCACTTTTGGACCTTTTTTTTTCAATTTGGGCAATTCTGAAAGATTTGGATCAAAAATCTTCCCCTTTGAAAAGATTCCAAAATCACATACCCTGAAGTAGGTGAAGTGGCAGGAAAATTGCAATCTGCTACTGTGATGATTTTTTTTTCCACTTTTTTTAAATTATTTGTAAAGGTTGTACCATAGCATCTGTCGCAATAAGTAAAATAAGTTTAATTGTATTAAAGGAGCCAGTTATAGCTGCATTTTCTGCCTGTTTTTTTCCAAGTAGCAAAATATTCTAGTCTGAATCTTTATAGTTCCTTTGCATAAAGATTTTTTTAAAAGACTGTTTACTGGAGAAGCATGGTAAGAACTTTATCAGGGTTTCAGAAATCACTGGTACACCGTATAGTAACTGCACTGGCAACACAGTTTAAGAATTTTGAGCTTGTGAAATGAGAGCTGGGCCACACACATGTACGCGTCTTACTACAATGTGTGTTTTCTGAAGTCAATTTAAATCAATCTTTGCAAAGTCTGAAGAATAAATGATCTGGATTTCTCATTATGTTCCCCATCTTGCTCCCATTGAAGTCCGTGCATCCAGTCCTAGTCTGCTGAAGAGAATAGTCCTATTGAATCAAATTGATCCTTGGTGAAGTCAATGGAGTTATGCCAGTGATTAATTTGGCCCATTAACTTCAATGAAATTTCTCAAGTGAGGAAGGCAGTGAGAATTTGACCCAGTGATGAAATTCTCCTTGCCTTCAGCCAAAGCAACGCTGAATCCAGTGTGACTCAGCCCACTGAACTGGGATGTCGGCATACGTACAGGTGCGTGACACCTCTGGAATATGTAACATGGGTGACGGGCAGAGGAGGTAGCTACAAGCCATTTCCCTCTTAATGGCTCTCAGATAAAGCTAGTTTTTATATGCTGGAAGATAAAGTTCATAAATTAATTTTTGGCAGAATCACCTGAAAAGTGTCTTTCTGAACATTAACTAGGAAGCTGATAGCTGTTGCCTAGTTCTACAACTAAATGATTGGCCTCTTCTATAAACATTTCACTGTTACAAGTTGGATTTTTCACAGCATTAACTTTAACAACATGGGTGTTTGCTATGGAATAAAACTTTAAATTGATGTTTTGCCGTTTTGCTGGTTAAAACAAGTGAGAAAATAAAAAGGAGCTAGAATTATGATGGATTCTGTGGTAAAATTGTCTTCTGATACTTAAGGGCTTATTGAGAATTAATTAAGAAAGCCAGAAGAAAATAATCATTATTGTTTCTCAGGATATTTTTTCCCGTCTTTACAACATGGTTAGTTTTGTGTAGTTCTTTATTAATTCTGTAATAAAAGCAGTTACTCTTAAGTATCCGGTATTGGTTTCAAATATATATTTTTTCCTAAAATCTAATTTACTACAAAATATTGACTTCACATCTCAAAAACTGTTGATCTCATGGGAATGGACTTGAAGATGCTAGGAGCAACTTAGAAAAACTTGTTTTTCTTTCAGTCTTCTAAAAAACTAATTTGTATCTTTTTTTAATTGAAAAGAAGCCAGATTTAGAGCCTTATTTTCACATGTTTAAAAGTTTGATAGCTCAAGCCAAACATTTCCAAGGCTTTCTTTATAAAAAATTAATCAGTAAATGGCACTTCTTCCCTAAAGAGGCAGTTTATAACAGACTGTAGGTGATGCTGTGTGTCACTTACATTCCATCGAGTTCAGTCACTGTTCTTTTAAAATCATTAAATGTGGGGGAAGGTGACAAAATTTAAGGATTCTGAACTGTGTGTAGTGAAGGTACGTGGTAAGGAGCGGTAATGAAATTGCTGAACATTTATTTGCATTGTGCTGCCTTGTGCTTTATCATAAACCCTCTCTCAACTTTTAATATCTTTGTTTGCCTCCGTATTTTTTTTCCTTTCTGACAAAATTCCAGGCCTTCGAAGTCTAATGATGTTGACATATTAAAATGGTAGGGAGAAGAATGTGAACCGAGCCCCTCCTTTTAGCTAAATGTTATCTGCTTAGACTAATATTGCAATTGCCACCCACTGACATAATTTGTTTCACAGTCACAGCCTGGCAGCATGAATCAAATGTTGACATTCTAATTTCATGCACACATGGGTGTTTGGCTGAGCAGGCCTCAGCCTCTGAGCCATTCACGCCATACCTGTGTAAATCAGGGAGACAAGGCCTTTTCACAGCTGCCCAAAGGGAAGTTGCTACCTTCTTGCAAAGTGCTGGGGCTAGTTAACGCTGTACAGCCCGCTATTCTCCTGCAGAAACCGGTAACTTTGGTGACTGTACTACTAGACTGGACAGACATGTTCACAGGAAGAGCTGTACTTAAAAAATAAAATTATTCAGCGTGTCTAACAGATTTTTGTCATAGTTCCTGTATAGAATAGGTGGTTTCATTCTCCAAACTGTTTAAATGTTTCTGTCCGAATGGCTTAAATGCAAAAGCTGTTGCAGCTTTGCTCGTGGAGACTGAAGCCCGTTAATGATCGTTGTGAAGATCTTTTGCCAAAGTGCTTCAGTTCTGACTCCAAGCAGTCACCACCCCGGCTGAAATGAAATTCAGCTTTGATACGCACCTGATCTTTGAGCACTCTGGCCAGAGAGAAAACTACAGCCAGCTTCTGACACCCACCTGCCAGAAACTGGTCAGGGGCTATAAGGCTTAAATATTCTTCTCTTTGTCCTTTTAGTCCATAACCTCTGTCCCTGGGAATAGTGCAAGGCTGTCCTCCCGTAGAGGAAGAGGGGATGTGACGTGGCTGGGCTTAGGTTACCTTTGCTACAGGAAGGGAGAGAAGGTAGAGCTGGCACAGAGCGCCTGAGGTGAGCTGAGGAGATGGCCGAGGAAGCTGCCCGTTTCTGGCAGGGACTGCTGCCTCCCGTGGCCTCTTTCCTCTGTCACAGCTAGAAAGCCTGGCTTTTCGTGGCTCTTGCGTGGCCAGAGTGGGTTGCCTTAGGGATAGCCCTGGCTGTCTGCTGTGCCAGGGAATGACCTACTTTGCCTGCAGCTCGCGCTGGAGAGACCTGCTTCCCACTTCGGTAACTATCAAGTACAATCCTGAGCCTTTCTTGGGATAATCATGGCAAACAGCCTCAGAAGCCTAGCTTTTCATTACAAATACAGTTGAAATCTTGCAAGTATCGAAAACATGGATTTTTCTGCCTCTGTTTTGTAGTTTTGTTCCGCTTCCATGCAAAGTACAGTTATTTGTGGTGAAGGAGCAGATTTATTTTGCTTTAGAGAAAGTCTTTTGTTTTTCTTGAAAGGCACCCAAAAGTCACGGCAAAGCCAAAAGAATGGCTTTGAATAGTTATTCACAGATCTAGAGGCACTCCACAATGGCACATCTCAGAAACGTTCCCAGAGCTTCATGGTGGAATCGCTGAGATGGATGCCAAAGGAGTTGCTGTGGGGCTTGGTGACACCTGATTATTGAACAGAGCAAACTGGCAAACATAAAAATACCTGCTTGCTGCTTTCCCAATTTTGTGTGTGTTTGGAAACTCTGAAAGATCTGGATTGTTATTGAGTCCTGATGAGAATAACGGGTAGTCGTGAGCCATGTGACACTCCTCTGTTTTAATTCATTGTGGTCCAGAACAGACTGTGGCTGGAGTCCAGTGCTTCAGCTTTGCCATCCCTGGATCGGAGGAGAGTGTTTAGCCCTGGATTTGACTGGAGTGCCGTGAACTGAACTCTGTAAGGATAGTAACATATACAGATCTCTTGTCCTCTGGAAGGATTCCAGACATATTTTTCAGACTGTATACGTACAGCCCACTGATCTGCTGCCTACACTGGACTGGAAGGCAGGATCTAGCTGGCATGTGCAGTACTGCAGGAGTGGAAAGGGAAGAGATTTTAGCCAAGACTCTTGGACAAGTCCTTGTGTCTGAGATGTGCCAGATCTTTAAAGTTCATTCAGAGTAAAAAGGAACTTTTTTTTTTTTAGTCCAAAAGAATGACTCTCAGTAAATTGTGCAGAAGTGAATTTGTCTCCCTCAGAAGGATGGAGGGCTGAGTAAACCCTGCTGGTATCAGATGTGCTGTTTCAGGGACATGTGAAAATTTCAAACTGGAAGCTTAGTGTGGAGAGCTGTTCTTAGCCCAGCTCCCGCTGAGCCAGTGGACTTGCCAGAAGCTCTGGCTTTTCTTTCACCATTTTTGCAGCAGTTCACAGGAGTATTTTCCTTTAGTTTTTTTTCTGAATGTTGTTTGCATGCCCAGAGCGGTTTAGTCCAGCTTCAGCTGGGGCTTTTTGCCTTCCATCAGTGGAAATTCCATGCAAGGCACCAAATGCAGGCTTTTGTAGGAAGCGGCTTCCCCAAGTCACATTCCTATAGATCATATGGGTCAGTCTGATGTTATTTTTTTTTTTTTTTTGGTAGTTGCATGGTTTTAGTTGTGCTTGGAGGAAGAGTATTTGTATAAGAAAGACCCAGCACAAATTACTTTTTCTTTCCTAACTTGCATACCAGTTTACCTCCTTTTGAACAACATAGTCAGTGTGCAGGGTGTCTGAGAGTTTGTATTTAAGTTTAGTCAGTGATGTGGTTTCTGCACAGTTGGGGTTACCTGAATTGGGCTCGGTTCCATGTTTTGTATCATCAGGAATATAAGAAGTCAGCAGGTAATATGGGCTATTAGCCAGCTTTTGTAGCATTGAATGCATTGAGCAGAGCCTACTCTGAACAAGTTTCAAGAATCTGGCAAGATTTAATATCAGCAGTTAGAAGAAAATAAGCTTTTGATAGGAAAAGGAAACAAATTGGATGTGGATGGTGCAATGGGTCCAGCTGATAAATTATGATATTCTTTGACTGTCAGCTCCTGTTCATTGTATTTCAGTCTCTGGACATGCTGGATGTTTTTGTGGCAGCATACAACTTCCCAACAACTTCCCAACCTCCCTGTGCTCGTATGCATTTAACAGAAGAAACCCAGGCTAATATTGTCGATAGTCCCCCTATGCTCTGAAACAGCCCTCTGGCTTGCCCTCAGAACTTCCTTTTCCCAAATAAAGAAACAGAGTATTGAAGGGACTAACCCTGCTTCCCCACATCCTCCACGTATCAGCAGGTAGGGCTCCTGGAGCTGGGGCTGGTTACTGACCAGCTGCCCTGTTCCTGCCCTTTCAAGGCTGCCAGGTGTCAAATGTCTCTGCCTGGATTTGCCCACTTGGCCTTGCAGGAAGTTTTATCAATGGTTTACTAAGCAAAAAAATAATCAGGATTTATTCTGGTTTGATTTTGTTTTTGTTTCTCACTGTTTTATTTATTTGTTTGTTTTTGGCCATCTGGTTAGGCCAGAAGGAGAGGGCTGGAAGGGAGAATTTTTTGGTTTGGATATTTTTGAATAATGAGAACCTGGCAGTGGAGCTGTATGAGCATCTCACAGAGAAAGAAGCCTTATCAGCTGGCAATCTGCTGTATAGTTCCTGATGCTGGCTGGTGTCTTACCAAACTGCGACCAAAATAATGAGTGAATTTTAGGTTGAACTTTAAAATTCTTCGAGAAAACCGAGCTGTAACCTGCAGCATTTCTGCTTGCTTAAGTAAGGCAAACAGCGGGAAATAAAGGTTAAAATAATGTGCTGCATAGTCATATTGCTGAGTAGGCATAAGCAGACAGCTCACCCGGAAGACTTGCATAAAGAAGCCTGCAGTGGTCTACAGACTCTACAGACCACTCCGGGTGTCATTGCGTTCCTGCATGAGAAAGTGCACGGCAGAGAGATGCAGGCACGTACGCCAAGAATAGGGTTAGAGCAAATGAAACCTGAGAGTTGAGTGAAGCATTTCCAATCCTTTGAAGATTCCATCAGGTCGAACATACAGTGTCTGGATTAGAGAACGTTATCAGCTGGGCCAACCTCCTAAATCAATTAGGACTTGAAGGGCTTAGTAGCACATTTAGAGTGGCTTAGTGGTAAATTCTGTCTTGTTGTTTCCATTGAAGTGGCAGTAACTAATGTGAGAGAGGCAGAGACGGTGTCTATGAAACAGAGGAGGAAAAAGCAGCAGAAAGCAGTAAAAAAGAAGGAAGAGGAAATATTTAGATACATGCCTGACGATAAAAAACCACAGTGGTGCTATTTGCTCATGTCGTTCACAAAAGCTTGTGTCACTGAGGGCAATCTGAATATCTATTTGCCTCAATTTCTTTAGAGTTTGGGTAAGACTCTAATAACCTCCGAGTAATGCTGGATATGACTCTTACTGTCCGAGAAGGGTTGTGCCATGAGCAAGGTGAAAAATCATTGCTATTGCTACAGAAAATTCCATGTAACCTGTTAGCTAACAGAGGCCAAATCTTGTTTACAGGGGTATTGCGTATGTTTGTTAAGTTGTAAGCTGCTACGGGCAGGTTTGCAGTGATGGAAAGTGATAAACGCACTTGGCAGGCTCATTGGCTTGGCCAGCATCAACACTGCTGGACTTTTTCTGGACTTTAGCTGAGTCATGGACAACCAGCCCAAGTACATCTGGACTGATCCCCCAAAATTTCTGATGCCAAGGTTAGCGCTGGCAGAACCATCCCCGGTGTCTACATACGAAGTTTTCTAACGTGGATACATCTTGTTTAGAAATAGAGACGATCCCAGCCTGGCAAAGATGCACAGAGACAGAGGAAGTGTTATGAAAATTAAAATGTCACGAGGCTTAAGGTCTGGATCTCGGGCTGATGGGTGTGTTGGATGTAGCAGAGAAAAAGTGAGTGTATGACAGAGGGTTGTGTTTGACACTGTCCTTTGTGCTAGCAGGGTTACATATAGCATGAAGCGTGCCCACCTTGAGCATCTAATGGTTTATACAGGGAGTTGTGTTCTCGGATACCTGGGAGTGAGCTTCCTACATCCTTTCTAATCCTTTATTCTTAACTACGTAAGACTCCTCAAGACCTACATGTGCATTAAAGTAGGCTAAGTCACTGATGCCTTTCCAAGTAGCACAGAAGCCAAAAACTCAAATATTCATATGGAAATATGATTTTGGTGTAGTTGGAGTATGAATGCAAATATTTCTGGAAAGCATTTCCTGAGATCTCAGCAAGTTTACATGCTTTTGATAGTGGCAAAGTATATCCTTAGAGAGCCAGGTTACTGTGACCTTCTGACCTTGTCTTTCTTAACTAGAACTTTATTCTTTTTATAAGGATAACGTATAGCAATTACAAAAGCTCTTAGTAACTTGTGAGTAATGTGGCCTCTCCCCCCAACCCACCCCCCTGCCCCAGCTCTAGCCAAATAAATCTCTATGTCTCAAGATGAAAGATCTTGAGGTAAAAATAACTCCACCCCTCCTTTTATGTAGTGTCCTGTCTGGAGAATATCTTTAAATTTTTTGTGCAATTTGAGTGTAGTACTTAAATTTAAGATGGTAAACAAAAATTTCAAGAGATGGATTAAAAAATCCACCACAACTAGTTCTGTATTCTATCCATTTGTCTTCCCTTTGTCCTTAATCTTGATTTGCCCTGTAGGTTAGTCTTATCATAAAGACAGTGTGAATGACTGTCTCAGCGCCTTTCCTCATTAATGCTGCAGGAAATTGATGAGTAGGTCTCTGGAACTGTGGATTTTTTTGGCAAGAATTATAGCCCCTATTTATTTTGGAGGGACCCATGTGGCTTTCTAAGTAAATATATGTTAAAAATTTTTCCCCAAAATAAACAGTACAAGTTAATTGCTTGATATATGAAGTTGACATTTTGGCTTTGTGATTTGCTACAATATGTAAAAATCTAATTTCCTCTTTGGAAAGATGCTACTGCAAAATTGTAGGTAAATTAAAATCAGTGGTTTATTCAGAAGGTGAGTAATAGACTCTGTTTTAATATATCAATATTTATTCTGCAGCTTCTCAGGTCTGCCCAGATACGTGCCATCTAATGCTAAATGCATGCTTGACTGTGATATTACCTTTGTTTGTAATTGGAATGGATAAAGATTGATGTAAGTGTCTTGCGTACTCACTCTAGACAGGCTTTGTAAATAGCATTGCTCCAGATACTAAAAGAACATACAGGAGTTTCACTAGGCATTATACTCAGTCGGTTTACTTACTTGATGTTAGGCACTCAAATAAATGTATTTGAATTCTAAAAATCAGAGGATGAAGTGTAATTTTGGAAGTTTAATGAAGCTGTGTCTGCTATAACATCTCTGCCTCAAAGGAATCTGTTGGATAAGTACTAGATTCATAGTTGCTTCTATTTGTGCATCTTTTTTTAATTAAACTTAAAAATAGAGTCCAAGAAAGAGAAGTATATGGCTTAATACACTGAGCACCCTTTGACACACTGAGGTGCCCAGCGAATTGACACTGATAAAGCTTTGGACACGTGCCATGCTATTAAAAGCAATGGGAGTGAACTAGATGGCAGTGCCGTGGTGAGGAGGAGGGGGCCACAGGTTCTGAAGGAAAGCCTTATGCTCTTCAAGAGCACAAGCACCTAAAGAAAAATATTCCAACAGAAGATACCTTTAAAACAGGAAAACAACTGAATTAATGGAATATGATTTTTCATGAGCGAGTCTGGCTGCAAATCTAGAAACAATTAAAAAAACCTTAACAATAAAATTAATAAAATCTGATATGATTCTGTCTTATAGTTCATAATAAGGTTCAACAGCGTAATTATGACATCCACGCTGCTTAATTATAGAAAACCTATTGCTCTGCTTTTGTTGACCAATTAGATAATTTTGTTGACTAGAACAATTTAGTTGATTCCCCAAAGTCTGGATGTCTGAACAGTTGGCTTTGGATCATACTCTGAATTTGGGTATTACTGAGTAATATATGATTCAAATGTTGTTCTATTATTATATGGCAATAAGAGACAATATTTAAATTTGCTATTAGTTTTAATAGCATTTTATGAAATTGGAACATCTGTGCTTTGAACCTTAGGTTTAGTGAAATTAATTTCTCTCTGTAACACAGTGATCTCTGTATATTTTGATGTATTGAGCAACACTCCAGTTTAACAGCAGCAAACTAGATTCTTCTTTATAAAATTTGCTTGCCCTCTTAACCTTTTTCTTGTCAAGAAAATTTTTCACAAATATGCCCGTTCAAACTCACTTGAGAATTTTTCTATTTTGGAAATATTTCTATTTTGGAAAAATAAATGTAGTATCATTATTCTAAGAGACATTTGTATCTGTTGTTCACTACTTAGTATTAGAAATATGAGTTTTGTTAGGTGATTGTGATTGGTCTTAGAAGTTGTATACTTCTGGTGTTTTTGTTTCTTGTTTGTATCGCGTACAGGTGAATTTATGCAGCATATGCACATAGGACTGAAAATTCTTTTCCTCCAGCATTTTGACTTCATTACAATTTAGTTAGTCTGAGCTATCCGGATGTTTACAGGAAAGAGAATAAAAGGTCAGAAACATGTAGTGCAAATAATAAATTTATTTTAAAATTTGCTGCACTTTTCTGGCTGGCATTTCTGTATTACCGTGTATTCCAGAAGGCTTGACTGAAGCTTTATATCCACAGATTTCTGCAGCCTGGGTTTTTTTAGTGATTGTGGGACTAAGCCTTAGCTGAGTGATACTGGCAGAAGCTAGAGGACTCCCATGTGAATGGAGTATTCTGATCCAAAGGAAAGCAGATTTTTCTTGGCTCTAGTGAGTTCATTTCAATCAACATAGATTCAATTTCCTTAAGAGCAAAAAATAGCCTGTCTTTTGCCAGCACTTTCAGTAAGATTGAGTCCTGGCCTTCCATACTACATCAATTAGTTCTACAGGACGACTCTCATTAATTCATCTTCTTCCTACTGTGAGTGCGGTTGTGGGAGATATTTTAAGCCAACACTTGGATTGTCATTTAAAGCCGTGGAGTAGGTAATAGTTAACTCTGTAGATGAAGTTTGCTTATTGGCTATTAATGCAAATAAATACAAGAGAAAGCAAATAAGGATTCTTCAGTGATACAGACCCCAAAACAAACATTTGATTTTAGTATCATTGATTTTAGTATCAGCATTTTGGAGCAAAAATCCTATGGCAAATAATACTTCAGAATGGCTTAGTTCTGCAACTCAAAAAAAAAAAAAAAGCACACGGAGGTGATTACATGATCTTTTATATTTGAGAGCTACAAAGTCTGATGCTTGTCTGTTTGGGAAAGAAGTTGGCATTTGGATAGGACCGTGCACAAAGACCTGGATTCACTTCCAGCTGCAGATTTTCTGTTACCTCAGACAAACGCCTTTAGTTTTTGCACTGTTGCTGGAACATGAAGGTAATAACAGGCGGCAAAAGTCAAATGTAAGTTCAAAGGAAAGATAACACCCATTCTGCATTAGGTCTAATCCAAACCTCACGCACTTCAAGGTGTTTTCCCATTCAGGCAACAGTAGAAATGTCCAAATCAACCACAGATTTTTTTCAAAGGCTGGAAATATGAAGACCTCTTAGTGTAGGTACAGGCAAACATACTGACAAGACAAAGATAGTTGGGAGAAATTATCTACCTGTGTAGCGGCTAATGAGATACTGCGTAAGGGAGCTCTCCCATCAAAGTGAAACTTGTATTTCAGGCACATTGGTTCAGCTGGTATTTGACAAGGATGAACATTTCTGATGGTTTTTCAGTGATGAATAGGCCACAGTCAACCCATCTGTTCTGCTGTTGGAAGAAAATGTTCAGTGGAGAAATAGTACCACATAGACTTTATTTTCAGAGCTTTGGACCTCAAGTCTTGCAGACCCTTACAGAGTTACTTCTGCTTTCTCTTGCTCCGTGAGATCTTTCCACTCTCACCAACTCCCTTGGTCTCCCCACCACGTGACTTAAAGCTGAACTTGTGCTGCAGGTCAATGCAGATGTGAACGTGGTTCCTGTGAAGTAGCTACCCCAAATTGCTCCACGTATCAATAACTACCTGCCTGTGTTCTACGGCTGTTCCTAAGTATGCTTAACTGGCTGCTGTCTGACAGAGGATCTGGAGCTAAAAAGATCTTGAGCTAAACCCTCTTGTTCTTGTTGCTTTTACCAGCAGAGTTGGGGCCTTCTCTTCTGGCATGAAACTTTACAATTCCTCTGCCAGAGAGACAGATCCTTTCTAAGACATCTGACTGTCTTGCCTGGCTTATATCTCTATCCTCAGACTCTGAGATCCCATTATCACAAATCTGCCTGACGTTCCTGTGTCTTTTCACAGCATCCACAAGCCATAGGTCTGGCTTTGACATACCCATACGAGAGCAGAACTCTGTGTCACAAGGACACTGTACTGTTGCTGAGGTCTTGAGCTGCAGGTCCCCTGGGGCTTAGCAGGGTGTCGCTCATGAAGGAGCACAGTAGTATAGCTCCAGTTCAACAGTTTGTACATAAAGGAGCTGATTGACTCTGCTCTGTGGAACAGATGCTTACAGCTGCTTAACGCTCGCTGGATTATAACAAGGTTAGTAAAGTCTCCAGCAGTAAGAGCAGCTCAAGGCACTGTTGCTCCTTTTGTGGATACCCTCAGTAAAGCCGGCATGATGACACACGTAGGCATGCTGTGAACTGAATCCTACTGAAAACAGTGCATTAAAATAAGGTGTATTGTGTTGGTTTGGGGGTTGGTTTCGGTCACATCAGACTCCTGATTTGGTTGGCAGTGATGCCACACAACTGAAGAGATGTCAGTCTGGAGAGAGAAGCAGGAACTGGAAGAAGTAGGGAGTGGGAAGGCAATAGGTCAGGATGCCATGGAAGCTGGTGACTGGAGTGCGAAGCTGTACTTTTGAGGGCTGGGTTTTTGGAGCCTTTTGCTACTTGGTGAAAATTTTCAGGGGGACCTTCATTCAAGTCAAATCCTTGCTGCAAACTGCGCATATATCATTACAGACTCTGTGTTCTGGCAACTGATGAGGACACAAGACATTTACTTGTATTCTTCCTTAAGAAAAGAAAAAAAACCCTTTCATCCTATTGGGTAGGCAGCGTTTTATGAAGAAAATTTAAGAAATTAATTAACTATAACAGAATTTCACCCTTTAACCTTAGCTCTTGAGCAAACCTGAGCTAAATAAACATCTGACCATTCAATCTCTTCCACTTAAGGTTAACTTGAGTTTATTATTCAGGCTACTGCCCTTGTGTATTAGGCAAAGCATAAATTATGCATACTAATTACCTTGGATGGGGCATGACTTTAATGAATTCTTTTAATTAAACTGCAACACAGTGGTTTTGTAGAGGATGGTCTATATTTCATCCTTAAACTATGTAACCTTCATCTTTGTCTGGAGAGATCACACATTTCAGTTGGTTTAATTCATTTAAGTAGTATATACAAAGAGCAACCTACCCTTGCTATCACTGGGAAGCTCGAAGATGGTTTGTGTTCTGTTGCACTGCTAAGAAATGAGATTCTTCAATGAAAAGTTGTGATTCTGGTGGGAAGGTGAGGGCTAACACGCAGGAAAAAGAAAGGCAATCTTGAAGGAATGAAGTTAAAGAATGGTGTAGTACTGGTGATTTCCAAAACAAACACAAGTAGATCATTCTCTGACTCTGGAGATATTCAAAGCCCACCCGGATGCCATCCTGTGCAACCTGCTCTAGGGAAACCTGCTCTGGCAAAGGGGTTGGACTAGATGATCTCCAGAGGTCCCTTCCAATCCCAGTGATTCTGTGGTTCTCACATCTCACTTACTTGGCATTTTATGTTAGTGGTAAACTAGCAGAGTTATCTGGGTCCCTAGTATGTTCTTTTGAAGTGACTTTTGCTTCTTAAAAATGATCAGGTCGTAACAACTCAGTATAACAGTTACAGTATTACCTGGAAAGAATTTTGTTCACAGTGGCTGCACCAGTAGGTTACTAGCACGAGTAGCAGCAAGGGCTAAATGATTTACTTGATTCTGATTCTTAAAAGCAAAGCATGGCAATCGCCCTCTCTCAGTTACCTTGTCCTTGGACCCACATATGAAATCTGGAAATGTATGTACCCTTTCTCTTTTGCCTGTTGCTGGAATGTATTATTTTGTTGTTATTGTTTACCTGTTCTTGGCAGGTTTGAGGCTTCTGTAGCTTCACAGAGTCCAAGGAATAAGAATGGTCATTGGATGTGCATCAACTGACAGACAAGCTAACTGCTTGGTTAAAAAGAAGCATGGTGGCTGTTGATAGTGTATTTATCATGGCAAATAGAAAAGAATGCCTGTCTTGAGATCTATTCTAGTCCATCTATCCAGGTCACCTTCCTCCAGTGTCCGTGTAAAACATAGCTGCCAGGTGTGTTCCTGGTCAGTCGTGCTGGCACATTTGTGTTCTCCTCTTTCCCCATAGATCTAATATGGTATTGCGTCCTTTCCTTCACAGCTCACTGTTTGGTTGTTTGCTAATTGTGCACCAGCCAAGGTCTACGTCCCCAGAAGTAAATGGGAATTTTCTATTTTAAGTTCACTGTTGGCAGAGAGTTTCATCCATCTCGTGCTTGTCCTTTGGTCCCACCATCACAGTTTCTTTGGTGTTGTTTCTTCATTGTTGTTTCCTCTGAAAGGAATGTCTGCCCCATACAGTTACCTGTGTAATTACCTCCTACCACAGAAACTAATTCTAGTGCTATGTACAGGAAGCAACTTGGTGAAAGGCCCTTCTGACCCAAACCATTCCATGATTCTATGAAGACAGGAATAATTTATGCCCTTATGCATTCAGTGCATCCAAACTATTTTCACGTTTACACACTATTTAATCTGAGATATGATACGAAAAGAAATGGCCAATGTACTGTATACGTGATGTCAACTTAACTTTTAAGATTTGTTTAAATACTTGGTGCTGGACTCTGTTCTTAGTTTTATCTGAGGTCTTCTGCAGCAACAGCTGAATTTAACATTTTGTAATAGGAAGCAAAGTCTGGTCTTCAGTCGCTGTGAAAATGACTTAAAATGCTTGTGCTCATAATACATGACCAGTTTTATTCCACGTAGACAGAGCCAGATTTTAGAAAGTTGAAAAATATTTATTTGCTGGCATGCAAATGTTGCATCTCTCTCTGTCTCCTGTTTGGGGAATGAATTTTAATATGCACTTTGGAACAGATCTAATCTCTTCTGCCCTTCCTTGGGTGAATCTACAGTTTAGGCTTTGCTCTTCATTGCAATGATTCCTGTGTGATTTCAGTCATTCCTTGATGCCGTTATTTGCCATAGGCTTGTCTTACTCCTGGTGCCTGCAGGCTGTGCTCTTATATAGCATATGTTTTGACAAGCCATCTGGTTTCGATAGGTTTCCCAAGTGTCTGCCTTCTTGCAACCTGTCTTTTTGGCAGCCATCAGTGCCTACAAACCCTCTGTCTGGCTTTCGACATGGGTCAGAGATTCTTATTTTAGCATGGAAGTGTTAACACATATGATAAAGAACGAAGCAGCTTTTGGAACCAATGGGACATTATTGGTATAGGGAAAGGGATTGAAACCAAAGGACTTGACACAGTTCCCACGAGTGCCCCTATCTGACGTATACGGGTGAATGAAACGGGTTTAGCCTGCCTTCTGGCTGGGCACGATGCCATGCTAACATAAGGTTCTCAACACTGGCAACCAAGAACCTGTGTACAGCATGTGTATCAAAGGTATTTGAAGACAACATTGCTTCAAGGGGCTCATTCAACAGCCGCGTATCTTACACTTGCACGTGTAATTGTCAGAGAAGTTTGTCATTACTCCTGCAGCTTGTTTAACCCTCACAAAAGAACAGAGTTAGCAGAACGAAGAAGATTGCAACCAAAATGTTTCTCTTTCCTCAAACTGTCATGGAGAATCAGCTAAAAAGTCGTACTGCTAAGTGGCAAAATGGGTACTAAGCAAATCCAAAGATCAAAATCTATAAGCAGAAATAAACAAAAGAGCATAGTTACATACCAAGTTATTTAGAGTTAATGAAAGATTAATTTCAGTGGTTATTGCATCTCTTCCACAGTTTGGATGGGAGAATAGTACTAGGGGAATTTTCCTGTCGGCTTTCTCTATTGCGACATAGTGACATTACGCTATTCCTAGCACTGGTGATTTAGTTGAAAACTGGCATAGAAATACTACTCACACCTCCCCGTTGTAATGTACTCTACAACGGTGTTGTAGTTTGGATCATCCTACACACTGAATGTGCACTTGGGCATACCATATAGCTGAAAGAGATGCATGTGCAATCTTCTTTAAACTTTCAAATTTCTAAGCCTCTGCTGACCAGAAATTGGTTGGCCTATTCTTTAACTTGCAATGATAGAGAGGATACCTGTAAAAATGAGACCAATTGTCACATCGAACGATTTCTGCTTTGCCAGTTCCATGGCAGACAGTACCATGTGCTAGGCTCCATAGTTATTTCAGCTTCACACAGGGAAGACAGAGAATAGCTTAGCTAAACCTGGTGCTTTGGCTTCTAGACTGGTCATCTTCTAGTTCTGAGAGAGCAGCCCTTCATAGTTTCTTGATGGACTTTCCAGCTCTGAAAACAGTCGCACTAGTAATTCTAAAATTAGCCTCAGAAATCTAATTGGGGATCAAAGGAGCTGTCTATCCATTTGGTTATAAACCTCAGCTGTAACATTGTACTCCAGTTACAGCAATAGCCAGGAAGTAGCCTGTAACAGGATACCTTTTTGAGCAGAACCTAAGAACTGCAGGTAAGACTTACCTACCCAGGAACTGAAATCTAAGACTA
This sequence comes from Chionis minor, assembly GCA_013398295.1. NCBI lineage: Eukaryota > Metazoa > Chordata > Aves > Charadriiformes > Chionidae > Chionis > Chionis minor. The sequence goes on from VZSF01010886.1 coordinate 1,755,765, forward strand.
AAGCTTTAGAATTGTCTTTGAAATTATGTTTCAAGCCTTACGTAATAGTTTGGTTTATGCATAAACATAATTGATTGAATTCCTTCAATTAATATACAACTTTTACCTACCAGCATTTATTGATGTCAGCTTCATGCCTCTTGTTTCAAACAATGAGCTCCCTGAAAAAACTGGCACATCAGAAGCTTCAGAATATAGCTTCTCCAGGTGTCAGAGTCCCAACGTGATGTTTTAACTGCTGTGGAAAACTCATTCCCAAATTCTTGTAGAAAAGGTTAATTTCTTGATTGCTTTTTCAAGAGAAATTAATTCATCAGTGGCAAAATCCAAGTTCAGTTTTGCTACCATCACTGCAAACTAGGCAATTTGCTATGTCCTTTCCACTGTGAATTCAGATTGTAAATCAAAGAGCTCCTTTTTTGGAATCTCTAGCCTCAAAGGATAAAAGAGCTATTTTAAGAATTGTCTAGAAATTACCTCATATGTATGAAAGTAAAGAGACTGTAAACTCTATATGCTTGTACGTTGTGAACTGCTTCTCTTGTCTATGTCGTGAGTACCAAGCACAAACATAAGTGTATAGACTGTCTTCTGACAGCCCTGGAATGTCAGAAATAGTTATCCCAAGCTTCTGCAATTGGCAGAAATACGTATACATAATAGACATCTGCAGTCCCCCAAATAACTACATTTTTCCTTTTATGTCTCATACTGAAGCTGAAAATAACATGCGGTAGTGAAGTGGTGTGGTGGGTTGACCTTGGCTGGCTGCCAGATGCCCACCAAACCACTCTATCACTCCTCCTCCTCAGCTGGACAGGAGAGAGAAAATATAACCAAAGGCTGGTGGGTCAGGATAAGGACAGGGAGATCACTCACCAATTACCGTCACGGGCAAAACACACTCGACTCAGGGAAATTAATTTAATTTATTGCCAATCAAGTCAGAGTAGGGTAATGAGAAATAAAACTAAATCTTAAAACGCCTTCCCCCCTCCCCTCCCTTCTTCCCGGGCTCAACTTCAGTCCCAATTTCTCTACCTCCTCACCCACAGGGGGATAGGGAATGGGCATTGTGGCCAGTTCATCAAATGTTGTCTCTGCTGTTCCTTCCTCCTTGCTGTCTTCCCCTGCTCCAGCGTGAGGTCCCACCCACAGAAGACACTCCTCCATTAAGTTCTCCAATGAGTGTCCTTGATGAACTGCTCCAGCGTGGGTCGCTTCCATGGGGTGCAGTCCTTCAGGAACAGACTGCTCCAGTGTGGGTCCTCCACGGGGTCACAAGTCCTGCCAGCAAACCTGCTGCAGCGTGGGCTTCTCTCTCCATGGGGTCACAGGTCCTGCCGGGACCCTGTTCCGGTGCAGGCTCTCCACAGGGTCACAGCCTCCTTTGGGCACCCACCTGCTCCAGCGTGGGGTCCTCCACAGGCTGCAAGTGGGTATCTGCCTCCACTACGGACCTCTGTGGTCTGCAGGGGGACAGCCTGCCTCACCATGGTCTTCACCACGGGCTGCAGGGGAATGAATCTCTGCTCTGGTACCTGGAGCACGCCCAATCCCTTCACTGACCTTGGAGTCTGCAGAGTTGTTTCTTCCACTCCTCTCTTCAGCTGCTGTTCCACAGCAGTTTTTTCCCCTTCTTAAGTATGTAATCACAGAGGCGTTAGCACCATGGCCGATTGGCTCAGCCTTGGCCAGCAGCAGCAGGTCTGTCTTGGAGCTGGCTGGCATTGGCTCTGTCGGACATGGGGGGAGCTTCTGCCATCTCCTCACAGAAGCCTACACCCCCTGCTACCAAAACCTGGGCACACAAACCCAATACAAGTGGTTTCCTAATTGCAGAGTTGATTTAACAGAACACTTTTGCGCTTGTTTGAATGGGGCCTAAATTATTCTCAAATTAATCTGGATTCTTTCTTGAAAAGTCAAGAATCACTCTTGAAGGACATCACAAATGAGATAATGTAATACTTTTTAATGGACTGCACCTCTTCTTTCATAAGAGGTAATACAGGGTAGGCAAACTTGGGTTATTCAGACACCATGTGCTGAGCAGAAATTAGTAACTTATCAGCACAATCAGTTTTTCCTATTGGGAGCTAGGTTAAAGGAGGTCTACTTATTCTCAGCCTCAGACAAGTCTATAGACACAAAGGGTAGTGAATATCAACAGCGAAATAATTTACAAGTAACTCCACTTGAGATTAATTTGGGGTAAACAGAAGCAGTAGATGATAATAACCCCATCAATCACTTGGTGTCTCACAACCAGTTTCAGGCAATGCCATTAGATTCTTTTTAAAGACGTACAACAAGTTCTCCAGAGCCCTCCACTGCCAAGCTAAGTAACCCCCCCAAGGCAAGCGCATCCTTTCTTGGCTGATCACTTCCATTGAAGAGCATCGAGAATAAACCAATAAGGTAGCTGTGAATTAGCTTGGAAGGACTAGTTTTAATTGTTACATTTTAGTGATTATTGTTTCCTGACTCCAACCAAAAGTAGTTTATGGAAATGAAAAATCCTTTGGTATGTTATTGAAATCTACAGAAAACAAATTTTTTTTTTAAAAATGCGGTGGTTGGCAGCCAGAAGCGTGCATGCAATTGGTGATGTTAACAGAGACTGTAATACTCTGACACTGTATGCTTTCTTTAGGTTGTACCAGCATGCCAAATTTGTTAAGATCTTTCCAAACAGAGGGGAAAGTATGGAGCGTGTCTCATTTTAAAAAGTAAAGTTAGAAACCTGTAAATTATTCGATGTGTTCAAATGCTTGTAGCAACAGGGAGTCTGATTTCAACTGGGATCTGCAAAGGTATAGGGTATAGGGGTCGCTTCATTTTACATTACTTGAAGGTGCAGGGAGTAAGTACTTGATGTTCACTGTGATTTTATTCAGGTTCTAAATTCTATAGTAAGTAATTCACAAACAAAAATGATAAGTAGAAGCTAAATTTTCTTTTGCTCTAAATATGTAAACAGGAAAAATCAGAATTGCATTGCATAGGTTAGTATTCATACAGATTCATTTCTTGAAGCCCTTCCATGTCTCCTCCTAGAATTTAGATTCTTCTGTAAGTATATCGCCATTCCAAGTCAGCTATCAACAATAAAGCCTGGTATGTGGATGTGAAATGACAATTATCTTAACCATATACGTGTAGCTCGGGGAATTACTTATGAAGTTTTATTGCTTTTATTCAGGCCTGTGCCACTGAAGGTGAAAGAGATTCTTTGTGGCAAGGTGGCTAAAAAGCAGTGTGTGTGGGCAGGGGTTTTGCATCTAACTTTCTGGTTTAATCTGGCTGTTCTTACTGAATCATGCATTTCTTGTATTAAGTTTTCTGATTTTTCTGAAAATAAGATTTTTATAATGGAACTATAATTCATATAATGAACATTTGAACCAAAATATGAAAATTGTGTATGAGCATATGCCAACCAGGAGGTACATTCTCATTTCATGTAAGAAACATGGCTCGCTTAATGGATCCTTGTCTATTTTTAACAACTATTCTGTCAGTGTGACTGGGATATTGAAAGCTGATGCATTTCCTAGAAGTAGCCTTTTGTGAGGAAAAACCTATGCGTGGTTTGATAAATATGCATCTTGATTTAGTTGACTTGCTGTCAAAGTCAGCAAACCAGAGGCAATTGCTAGAGCCAAGCGTGTGGGTGGAGGTTGGTGTCCAGAGCCTGTTGGTGTGGGACCAGGTGAGAACCACCAGTTCCCAGCCAAGAGGCAAGTGGGGTGTGTGCAGGACTGGCTCCTGCATCTCCGGGTGGTGATCATGGAGATCCTCCAGGTGAACCTCCAGATCTCTTATCGTTGGTGCTAGCAAAGTGGCTGAGAGTGAAACTGCACGTAGCTGTGGGAATCTGTTTCTTGTCCAAGTGCACTAGCTGTTGTGTGATTTCTTTATTTTTTATTTTTCCAGTAAAATCCCAGCCTTACAACGAGCTCCACGGGCACAAAGCTCCTGCTGGAGTCAGCTCAGGTGGCATGAAGGGGATTCGGTCCCCACAGAGCTGGGTGCAGCACCGGGGCACTACACTCAGGAAGTATGCAATTAAGGAACATGCGTAACAGTATGACAAAAATTACTTGCTAATACATCGAGAGAGTTAATGTATTTAGAATATGTATAGAGAAAGAACTTGGAGCTTCTGATTTCCACTGTGTGCTTTGAAAGGCCTCAATCACTGTAGCAACAAATGAATATTGTAAAGGGAGACCACAGAAGAGAGATAGACGTGGAAGGATGTAAGTATATATGGCTGGAGAAAAATCTGTTGTACCCTTAAAATCAAGCTCTATTAATTTTCAAAAGATAGAATCCTCTCCTGATGTTATTGGCATGTGGTTTATGAAGCTGTAGTAGCGTGATGGCAGTTAAAATGCTTTCACAAGCTCGGTCTACAGAAGCCACCTTCTTATTGCTGCAATTGCAGATGCTGAATTTGGTGACACGACTGAAAGCTACGTGGACACTTCCCAAGAGTTTTGTATGCTTCTGCATCAAACTCTGTTTTGGGGATGTGCCCCTTTCAAAGATAATGTGTAGCCCTGCTGGAGATTTCAACAGATGCTTGAAGCGGGCCATGTGCTTCAGTGTTTCACTAAACTAAGGAGCGATACCTCTCGGTAATACTGTTGTAGCCGTGATGTGACCTACACGTTCAGAGGTGCAGGCCTGTCGATGTGTTTCAGTAGGTCCATTGTAGTACTTGGAAAAAACAGAGAAGTTTGAAGGTTATTAAGGTTGGGTGTATAGTTTTAATAAACTAATTAGTGTTATGACTGCATATTGATTACATTTTGTTTCTTTTAATTGTGTGTCAAGGTTTTTCCCACTTTGAAACATGAAAATTTAGTTCACAGTGGACTTTGTTACTGTATTCTCTTTAAATCTTTATTCTTAGTTGAAGTAAATAAACCAACACGGTAAAGAGAGCTGATAGCTACTCCATCTGTATTATGGCACACAATGATGGCTGGAAGTTAAAGGTTTGATATATAGATCTATTTTTTTATTGCCAGCCGCTGCCCCTGAAGAAAGTATTAAAATTTCCAGATGAGTAACCAAACAATAAATAGATGAGACAGTTGCTGTGAATATCAGATTTTTTGCATAATAATGAGATATTGCTGGATAATACACTTTGCAGTCCACAGTTTGTCTACATTATCATTTTGATTGGACAAATGCATAAGAAAGATATACAAGTAAAGCCATGCCAAGTCTTTCATTTTAAATTGTCTCCACGTGAGAGTTCAGTTAAATTTCCAGGATGTTTAATAAAAAAAAAATTTAAAAAAATCTAGCAATATCCCTGGACAACACAGACACCCACACAGAAGCATTCACTTGCACACGTACACACACACAAAATATATACCTAATATCTGGTCTCACAATTACTTATGCAGAAACATTGTGTACAAACTGCAGGCTCTTTTTCATGCCAGTTAGGGTAGACTTCGGGTAATTTTCAGTGAGCATCTTCTTTCTTGCCTTGCAGAAGGCTCACGGAAACACGTGCAAGGGAGCCTTTTACCTCGCAGCAGGACCTTGTCCCATACCAGAACAGGCCAAAGCAAAGGAAGCTTTGGCATCACTCACAAATGGTGGGGTGGGTGGGTGAATTCCTCACTGCATTCCCAGCGGAAGGAAACCCAAGGTCTAGCCATGCTGATCTTAATGGAAAAAATGTTAGTCTACACGTCTCAAAAAAATCTGAAATCGAGTACTGTTTTGGTGCAGTTTTGATGGGGAGGCAATACTGTGCCTCTTGAAGTCGCTGACAAATATCTTCTAAGTTGCTGCTAAGTATGCTTCTAAGGGTGCTGCTGACAGCACTGAAGCGACACCTCTGTCACTGCTATCATTGCTCGGAGGTGACTAGCAGGATCGCCAATATCAATGGGTAGGTCAAAGCTTGTTCTCAGTCAGGAAGCTACTTGTCACAGTTAAATGAATCTCTTTCTTTAATTCTTTCCAGACCCTTTTGGTTTAGAATTCTATTGATAAAGATGGGAGCGGAGTTTTGATTTCTTTCTGGAAAAAAAAAGAAAAGCTATGTTTTATTTTATTTTGTTTTATTTGAATATAATTAAGCGTGTTCTGCATTTGACTGTGTCATCTCGACAGAACGATATGTAAGCCCAAGCATCAAGATCAGTTTCTTCTGGTGTGCAAGTCTCCAGCTCCTGTTGTTGGTCTGGTTTAGTTCTGAGCTCTCTAAATTCTGCAGTTATGTCCTCTTGTTCTTGCTTTTTGCTGTATTCTTGTTACATCTCTCAGTCCTCTCCAGGTCTTCCCAAAATGTTTGCTTCCCCCGTGTTTTGAGAAGGCACGGCCCTGTGTTCCTTGCACCTCACACTCCTGGTGACTGCAGTGGGAGTTCTTGCTGTGCAAACAACTGAAAAACCTTACTTGCGCAGGGCCCGGTTCCAGAACTACGAAGCACTAACGACTCGACTGCAAACAACTGTGTACAGTACCCGATGTTTAAACTCAGGAACTGGCTTGTCTCTGCCTTTCTTTTTTTCTCTGTGTGTGTCTGCATGTGTCCACCAGATAAGAAATCCACACACATGAAAAAATGGTAAAGAAATAAGCAAGCCCGGCAAATGTGACTTAGATATGACCTAACATCATTTACAGCCATCAGCTAACCTCACAATGGAGAGATGAAAACTGTTGCTAGATTAAAAAAACCTTACAGAGCTACTGTATTGCAGCTCTGCTAGTACATGTATGATTTAATTTACAGAAGGACATACGTCTCCTCATGGTTCCTCCATACCAGATTTATATAGTGGTAGATTTCTGACCTTGTTTCTTCACCAGGGCATACTTAAAATATTGAGAAATAATGCAGGATTTTCTGTGAGTTTAAAGTATCTATCAGTATTTCTGTCATGACAGACAACACAAGAGCTTTCATTATGCACAGCCATCAGTATTGTAGCCAGAAACCATTTAACCACAAAAAATAAATGGGACCAGATTTTGGCCTAGTTATTCACCTGCTGGTGGAACAGCTCACACTGAGGAGTGACATCTGGACTGTGTCCCAGGTCAGTTCCTCATAATCCCTCATGCTGTAACCGGTAAACGTGCATTTTGTGGGTTCTTCTTCTGGGTTGTTTTTCCTCAGTCATGCAGGTCCAGCCCATGTTTATGAAACACAGAGTCAAATTCAAGCCTTAAAGCACAAACTGTTTTCATCTAGCAACATGACATTCCCTGCTCTGGCAAAATTCCAGCTTACTGTGTTTGACTTCAAAAACAAGATGCATTTTGCTCCTACTGTGCTGCCGGAATTACATAACAGACCAATTAATTACATTTTAAATATTATGGATAATGGGTAGCAAATTTGGTGAAGTCATGACGCAAAGTGTACTGCAGGTGCAACATCTTTTCTTACTGGAATTTGATTCATTTGCAAAATTATTTTTCTATTCAAAACAACTGTCATGCTTCCCTCATCCATGGATAATTAAATAAGGTTTCCAATGTATTCTACTTTGCATAGGGTACCAACCCAAAAAACCTCTCTGCTCACATAGACAACAGACATAAAATACATAGAAAGATAACTCTGAATGTCTGCTGCGGGACAGTGGGAGCAGTTCTGGCTGGTGAGGGCACTGTTGCTGTAGCTTGGAGCCTGGCCCTGAGTGGGCTCCAGTAAGCAGGGGCTGTCGGGGCTGAACCAGTGAGCACTGCCAGGGAGTTTTCTTGTCTTCTCCTTTTCTGAGGTCATATTAGAAAAGTATAGGTGTGAGGTATTGAAACTGTCCTGTGCAGGGCTTGCATACTCTCTTGTATACTCCCAGATTCTCTAGCTCAGCTTTCTAGGGTACAATCAGAGCTACAGTCTCCCCTTTTATTGCACTTCTTCCAGGAGTGGGTCTTTGTACAGGCTCTCTGCGGTAAGAGAACTCCATCCAAAGCTTATCAGCTCTGTGCTGTTGTTCTGAACCTGCAGGTTCGTATAACTGAGGTTCACGTTTTCCAGACGTTAGTTGTTTTCACAGTTTTAGGTACTCCTGTGATTCCTCCTACCATAGAACTTGAATTCTTCACGAGCGTGTTTGCATGCAGTTGCACAATATCACTGCGTGTTTGGCAAATGGCGCTGGTTTCCTTATGGGGAGCAGGCACAAAGCAGCCCAACATACGTTTGCTGAAAAGAACATAGAGGTCAGGCCTCAGAAATACTACCTATAAAGATATTTAGATGCTGGAGCAAGTAACATAGGTAACAAAGGTGAAACCCTTTGCAAGTTTAGAGAAGAGGGTATACAAGCACTTTTGAGGCAGTTTGGCCTGTTTCATGCTGTGTGGATGCAGGAAGATGATTGTGTGCTCTCCTGAGATCCCATCTGCCTATTTCTTTATTTTTTTCTTTTTTCCTACAAGACCTTAAGGGCACTTTGGGAGTCTGTGAACGAGTTGGATTACTAACCTAGTTTTCCTAAGTTGTAGGCAAGTGCACTAATGTTTGAACTGTCCCGTCTCTTAACCACAAAGGCCAGAGCTACGGTAGCTAAGGGCAGACTGACATTCTGGCCACCACAGCTGGGCCTCGGGCTCCCCAGCAGCCGGTCCTGTCTAGGCTCTGCGATCACACGTGGTGCAATATGCAGCACTGTGTCCACAGCTGGGGCAACGCTCCAGTTGATGACTTTGGGAATTGTGTATGTGGACTGATTTATGATTCTCAAGTGTGTTGTGTAGTAGCTCTTTTTCTCCCCAGACAAGGCAATTCAGCTTCAAACACGTCTGTCTTATTTATAAGCAGTTTAAACTTTACACTCAAGTTTTTTTCTTGTCTTTCCCCAAGCTCGTAATTTAAGGAGAAAACCATCAAAAATAAGTACATAACATAGCAGAACACAAACCTTTAAAAAACTAGCAGAACCTTCAGTCTGTGCTTGTTTTCCTTTATGGTATTTTGTTTTATTAATAAGGCTGCCTCTATATTCATGACAAAATAAGAAAGCTATTTCCAATGAAACAGACAAGTCTTTGTTAGACATCAAATATAACTAATATTTGATGTCATAAATATTAATGACTTTCATGTCTTTAGATACTTTAGAATCTATTCCAAACATTATTGTTTTGATTCACTCTTATTTATTTTTTCACATTGAACTGATAGAAGGAATTTTCCCCTATTTTTCTGTGAAAAATCTATCACGTTCTGCAACCTGATTTAATCTTTTGAAGCCTCTTTTCAAACTGTCTGAATTAAGATGTTGTTCAATGTATTTTACATGGCTAAATCTGTACACCCAGGCAAAATTAGCAGTTAGTGCCGCGTGACAGAAATGCATATGAGATGGCCACCAGTTCGGCTGACACTTAGGGCTGATTCTGGGATTTCCAGAAAGGATTGAAAGAGGCAGGCCTTTAACTGGAAGCATTTAACAGACCGTGATTTCTGTGGGCACAACACACAGCATAATCTGTCATTTGACATCCAATTTCTTGGCCAGTTCTCTACAGGTACTGAACAATAATTAGTATTGCCCAATGTGTGTGGTCTCAGTAACTTTAAATTAATGTTTGTTGTTCCTTAAAAGCAGGAAATTCCTCCTTTTGAGTGGAATAGTGCCGTATAGTTTGTAGGCAAATGTACAAACTCAAATTTTAATGTCCTGTAAATAAGTAATGAATAATGTTGTCAGTCAAATGACTGTTGGTGCAGAGAACAGAGCTTTCCAGAGATTAGATATCTGAACCTGATATGTCTATAATAATTGGGAGCCAAGATAAAATTATCCATCCACATGTGGAGGAGAGGGAATTCTTTGCCTCTGGAGGGTTAAAGATAGGATAGGGGATGTGCCAATATGAGAGAGACAGAATTATTCCTCCAAGAATTGCAAGTTGTTCTATGTATTTGTGCGTGTTTGTTTCTAGGGGATTTGTTTCTTTCATATATTTTTTTTTTATATATACTGAGATCGTAGAAAAAATCTCTACAAATCCAACACTGCACTCTACTTTTGCCCTAGAATCTTTGTTCTTAAGTAATCCTAGCAATAACCACTAACTTGCTGACTATTGCAGCAATAAAATATGGTGACCGTGTTGCAGTCTCCACTGGTGATATATATAAGTCCTTTTTTTAAGGTATATTTAGAACTGATTGAGTACAAACACAGTGTGATACTGACACAGTTCTTATACCCTAGTCCCTCCTCTTGCTGCTGTAAGAGACTGCTGTACCGTCTCTGGAGTAGTCAGACTTTTGATGATTAGGTGTAGTAACCCTGCCTTCTTTCCTCTCTAGCTCCAGGTTCTCTTTGTTGTCTCCTAAAAAAGCCTGTTTCCTTTGCAGCTCTGCCTCTTCATACCATTGGTCATACGGGTCACTGAGGGAGGCAGCAGATCAGTAAACAAAAGTAACCACAAAGTCCATATCCTCTGAACAGCCGGTCTGCTTTGGACACCAGTCACATGAGTTCTTATTTCTAGATATAAACATTTTTCAGTACTAAGAGCTGGGCAGGATGAAGGCAGCTTTGAGGCTGAGAGACTCTGTCTGGTGGTAATGTGCCTTCAAGAGAGCTGTAGCCGAGGAACAGGACAAGGCTAGCGTCTGCATTTGCCAAGCCATCGAGTTTACATAGTTTGCCCTAAAAGTGAATGTGCAGAGAAAATACAAGACGGGAGGGGAGGAGAAGGCAGAAACTACGTCCAGATTAACTTTATATTATCCGAGGTGCCATCAACAAAAGGAAAGCAATTCCTATAGAAGCTGTTCTTTTGTCACCAGATAAATCTTGAAAGCCTCAATCTATTGTCAGATCAAAGGAAAAAATAGATGCAAGCCTGTGATACAAACAAAAAATCATACCATAAAAAAAAAAGAAAATCTCTGAATGCTTTTAGATCATGAAGGAAAAAGAATCTCATGTCCTTTCCAAGCCTGTGGAACATCATAACTGTTGTAAATAGGCCAGTCCCAAAGAGAACACACATGATCCAAATGGGAGGAGATTATTTGCTCCATCATTTTAGCATGTTTGATTTATCAGTAACTAATGGAAAGTTGACAGGGACTTTGAGCAAAATAATTCAGTGTGTCATAAGCCCCAGATCTGGCATCAAAAAATGTTATACTTATGGCATATTCATGTGGTGAGAACGTAGCCAAGTTGTTAGCATTAATGAAATCCATCCTAATTCCTTTTTGTTAGATGCATTATTAATCTACTATTATTAAACAAGGAGTTCAAAGCATTAGGACAGAGAGTCAGACAAGGAAACAAAATACACTTGAAAATTGCACTATTCAGAGCAAGAACTTAGGGGTTGAACAGAATTGCTTCGGTTTAATGATGAAACTCATGTACCTGCTTGGGTTTTTAGATAATTTTGGGGGTATAGAATATTGTCGAGGCAGACCTAGTGACTAACTGCAATTTGGTGGTATTAACTAAATTTGCAGCGTTTTATCCTGGTTTGCTGAGAAGTAAGGCTTACGAGACTGTGTTGTGCCTGTCTTCTCTCAGTCCACCCAAGCAATGTCGGATGTTTTGGCCAGCTTCAACCAAGCTTGAGAGAAGTCAAAGTCCTCTTTCTAGCGAGTTCCTTGTTTTCTAAAGTGTTTTCTTAAATATTTTCTGTAAATGTTAGCTGGATAGAAAAGGCGGGCTCAAACTAGACCCTTCTTGAGGGAAAGGCAGTCTGAACTCAAGCACTGTTCATTTTGGGTGGCAGCAGCAAGCCAGTCAGTCAGTGGGGGCATCCTCTGACAAGTCGGCAGGCAGCTCGCCATTTCACCTGCCCTTGTTGGGTAGGATATGTTATGGGAAATAGGAAGGGGCACCTGTTCAGGCCGGTATAGTTTACGGAACAAAGAACATTATCTGTAGGGAATCAGGTAAATTTATTCCGGTGCTTACACTACAATATGCTTTTCAATACTGTTCTGTGTTAGCCATCCCCACTGAGATCAATGGGAGTTGTATTGCGGACTGGAAGGATAACAGCATAAAGAACAGTGATGTACAATCTCGAAAAGCCTGCGTGTACAGAGAGAGCTCCCTGAGCGCTACCACTAATAGCTCCTCACAGAATTTACAGCATAAAATCCCAGTACTGCTCCTGCCAAGGTCATGGAGAGGGCTGATAAGAACAGATTAAAGTTTGTGTCAGGGTCTGGATGCTGCACTATTTGAGAAAACACTTGATTGCAATGTTTTGGCAGATCTTTCTCTGGCTGTTGATTTTCCAGTGATTTTGTGTTAATTGCACAGTTGCAGCGAGTAGAAGTTGAAAGGGAAACATACAAGAATAGTCTGGATCTTTTGTTTTACCCAATTGCATATGCTGCTTTGCATTGCTTGGTGACTTCCAAGGAACAGATAAGTAGATGGCACCTCATTGCCTGGAGTCTTGAATTGTTTACAGAGACTGAGAAAGGTGATTTTATTATTTTGAAAGGAGAACAAAATTGATAACATTTTCATGCCCATTTGCTTGAGCCTAACGTGCGTGATACTTTCTGTGCACATAGTAGATAGTTGCATACATAATTTAGCAGCGTAGGAACTTTGTATATGAACTTCTGTTTGACAGTCTTGCTCTGCATGGCTAAAATGAGACCAGTTCTGTTGGATTGAAATAAGGAGTACACAAAGGAGATTTTGGTAGGTTGCTAAAGAGGTTAGTGTTTGTTCCATTTATTATCGTTAATGCAATAATTTAGGGGGGTTTCCCTCCACAGACAGTGTGAGTCAATCATAATTCCTTCAGAGTCAAGAAAAGATTTAAGCAGAATGAATAAATCTTTATAAGAAAGAAGTTTTCTCTTTTCAAATTTATGATTACTATTGCAAACAGAGAAAAGGTACGACGTATGGTGTAGCATGCTTGGAAGAGTGGAACATTTTCTAAGGCCCAGAGAGAGGTCAGGGTCTGGAGCTTATGCAAGATAAATTAGCCTCTCTGAAGGCTTGTGCTGCTACAGCACAGGCTTTTCTGGTGCATGAATTACCTGAGCTAACATAAAACAAATGACCAAAACGCTGCTCCAAGGTCTGTAGCGCACGGAGCAGCTCAGGCTTTCCTCTCAGCTGACGCTGTGAAGAAGTGGACAGGCATGATTTGCATCCCCCACTCCAGGGAGAAAGGGTTTTGCCATTGCTGTTCTGAGAGATACGAGGAATTCTACCTCACGTCAGGATACTCTGAGGATCCAGGATGCTCGCTGGTTTTCTATGAGATCAGTTCCCAGCCTTCCTAATAGGTATTTCCAGAGCTAAAGTGGATGAATACTGACAGCTTCTGCTTTGTATCCTCAAAAGCTGAAGGAGAAGACAATGCTGAAAATAGTACTTAACTCCGTGCTGTTGACCTCCTACCCAACTGTGCCACATCCACATTCACAGAACCATAACCTCCCTGACTTGCATTGAGAACTAAGGAACGCATTGTTACTGACCCAAATTCATCCCATTGAGTTTCTTTGCAGTGGCATTTGACCCCAAAACTGTCCTTTTAAGCAGTATCTCTTTACTTCGAAAGAAAAAAAAAAAAAAAAAATCACCCAGAGCTTGATCATGGAGAAACAGTTTGGCGTTTTGGGGTTGCTTTATTTAGTTGTAGGAACTGCTCAGGGAAATAGAAAAATGTCAGGGGATTTCCAATATTTTGAACAAAAGAAAAAGCAGCACTTAGATATATATATACAGCCCTTACAGCAAAGGGAGGGCTAATGAACGATCGAGAGTGCTAGATGTCTCGTGTATTCTTCTTTTCTAATGTTCTGGGTGGCTGTATAATCTGATGTCTCAGTCAGAGACTTTGTGGTCCGACAAAGCTTTGCTTCACTTTAGAGACTATTTTGGTTTATAATTTATGCCTGTGACCAGTTAGAAGAAAAACGTTCTCTGATACACAACTCGGACACATCAATTGCAGATAGAGAAAGTGGACCAGTTTGATAGAATTTGAGCACTACAGGCAGAACTGAGTTTATTTTCCAATGGAGCCTTGATCTGAACATGTGGCAGGTACCCCTGGTGATTCCTGTGCAATGACTTCCAAACAGCCTGGTCTTGAGCTCATGTAAAAAATTTCAGAGTAATGCCAAGCTGATAAAAAGGCAGCAGATCTTTGTGTATCTTCTGACTGAGGGGAGAGGGGAAAAAAAAAAAAAAAAAAANAAAAAAAAAAAAAGAAAAAGAAGAAAAAAAACCCTAAAAAGAGCCAGTGGTTTCAAAAGGCATGTTCCAAATCTTCTTAGAGTGATGGGATTTATACTACGTAACTGTATATAGGCAGTAGTAGAATTTGTAGTATGTAACTATGTATAGACTATGGATGTGTAGACAATGGAGTTTGCTGTTAATTGTCCCTTATAGTGTTCACTGAATGGGTGGGGAAGATAAAAAGGTAATTTCCAGAGTAGTCAACCCCTGCCTGATTCCAGCTGGTGGTGCCCGTTCTCTGGATTGTGCTGACCAGTGCTGGCTGTATCGGAGCAGAGCAGGAGCTTCAGCCTATCTGTCCTATGGGGACATAACCAGTGCTATGGCTCCGATTTAGCTGAATCCTCTCCGCATTGTTTGGGGCTGCTGGCATCCATGGGTGAATGCCAACGCCATCCCCAGGGCAGCAACTGGGAAGAAGGTGTCTGTGTGTATGTTCTCCATGGCAGCTGGGCCAGCAAGCTTCTTCCTACTGAAACAGATTATACTAACAAAATGGGCTTTCATTGATCTGACTGATGGCGTACATTCCCTGCAAAGACCCCAACAGCTTTAGTACCAGCGTAACCATGCTTTCTTGGGATTTTGCCTGTGTAGAATTGCTACAGAAAATTAACAAATGCTTCACAGCAAATCTAACAAGCATTGCTACAATGCAAACGTGACCTAGTACTGTCAGGTTTGGTGTCATTAGTGAAATTCCGTCACAGGAATTCATCCACCAACTCTTTTAGTGCTGCTTTCAGAAGAAAAGCCAGTATTAGTAACTCTGATGGTTTTATCAAAAGTCTCAAAGCGTATGAAGCTTCACTTACCAATCCTGGAGAACTGAATACTGGAGAATCTCCAACGTTTGATTTGTTCTTTGAAAAGAAGGGAGGGAGTGTGTTTGAGGTCTTACTGATGAGATGAAAACTGGATAAAGTGGTTTTGATGCAAGAGGAATTGAAAAATTCCTCACCATCGGGAAAGTGAAGTTAAAGTACAGAAAAGAGAGAATTTCTAAAAACTTTCTAGTTTTACCTCAAAGGTATTTAGGACTGTGATTTTGTTAATGTTCAGATAGATTAGTCCACGCTTGGAAAAAAAGTTCCCTAGCAGTCCTAAAAATGGATCGAAAATTTCACTGAAGGCAGAGAGGAACATAGGACCCGATATTTGGAGTTTGGTCCTTCCTTGGCCTGTTCTTTTGTGGCTGGGGAAAAAGAAGGTTGCTGGCTTATGGTCTGGCAGCACTAAACTAACAGTTGAGAAAAAAATGAAAAAGAATGTAGACATTTTCCAAAGTTTTCAAAGTTGCCCATGACCAGGCAGCATGAAGGCACCTGTGTACATACTCTATATGACCCACCATATCCACTGACTGATTGTGACCCCAAACTGAGAGCAAGGTAAATTACTTACCTACCTAGAAAACCGTCTGAATGTTCTGAAGAACCTTGATGGTGAAACTCCTGCTCTGTTAATTCACTAGGAAGTTTCTGTCGATTGTAATGCGATTAAAAGCTTACCCTGAAACCCACACCTACTGTATGAGGCATTTGCAAGCGTGACTCGGGTGAGCCATGCTGTGACTACAGCGCTGTATGACTGACAGATGAGAAAACTCAACAGTGAAAAGGCAAGAAGGGACAAGCTCCTCTCTCCCTGTGGAATTGTCTTTTATAGGAGTTGTGCGTCTTCCTCTGACATACAGAGTACCTGTCATTTTCCAGGAGAAAATACTGGTGCCAGTCTTGCAAATCATGAGCGGTTGAAAATTACTTACTTTAAAAATACATCCTTTGGCTAGCAGGGCAAGCAGCTTGATGTGGTCCAGCTTGTCGCTGCGTATATTCTGGAGTGTGTCTGCTTCTCAGAGCCTCCAAATGCACACGTCCCTTCTAGGTCTAGCAAAGATGAGGAAGCGGTAGCTCAGTAAAGAAATGAATGTGACTGTTAACAATTTTTTTGCAGATGTAGAAATCACGTCTGCTTTCATATCTGTTAGAATTCCACTCTCTGTTAGAGTTCTCATAGCCACCAATGAAACAGCAATTTGGAGCCCGATTACATGCAAAAGGGATCAACCCTCTCTTGATCCTCTACCCTATTCTCCAGAGAACTTCTTTAACCTGGGAATTATGAGGGTTAATTATGAAATTATCTTCAGCAAGGGCTCAAGTACATCAAGCACAAATTGAGAGAAAGCACAAACTGTTTGTGCATTTGTGGTCTCCTTCGGCAGGTCCATGCAGGCCTAATCCCATCCTGGTCTGTGTGTGAGCAGTTTGATCACTGCTCTGAACAGCCCCACCCTGGGAAAAGCTAAGGAGAGGCGGGAGCACAGGGAGAGAGGGTGCAAGCCGTGTTCCCAGGGGTCCAGCACTCCAGTGTGAAAGGCCAGGGGAACTACCCACGCCCCATTAGCCTGAGGGGAGGGATGTCTCCAGGGGATGAGACAGTAACATTTTTTCAAGGCCCGAGGTTGATGGCTACCTTTCAATGTCTCCGTACCCTCCTGCCAGGAACCTGCCTCATTAAGCTGAGGAGCTGCACGTGAAATTTGCCAGCCAGAGACACAGGCTCCACAGGAGACAAATACAGGAAGAGGCGGGAGAGAATCGGGTGGTGATACTGCTCTAGTTGGTAGAAGAACGCACATCTGTGGCATGGAAGAGGTGGGCTTGCCGTTGTTTGAAGAGATGGTTGCCATCTGCAGCTGGTGGTGGAGCGTTGTCTTCCCTGCTCAAAAACGGGTGCTTTGCCCACCTTGATATCCTGCAGTGGAGATCCCTATCTGGCCTGTCATTGGCCTGACCTTTAAAGCAGCTACTTTTGGCCAGAGCTGGATGACATGGTTCGTTTTCATGCTCAGCTATTCCCAAAGAGAGGCTTTGGTGTCTTTTTGCTTACTTCATTTGAGTTTCTATTTGTTTCCTGGTTAATTGGTAGTGCAGCAAGCACTGCTGAATGTAGGAATAAAAGTGCCTTGTAATTAGTAGCTTAGACTGTTAAAACAGGGAACTAACGTGTGGGCCTGCTCCGGGGAGCTGTTCCCGAATCCTCCGGCAGGCACCAGACGTGCTGGTGGTTTGTAGAAGCTGAGAAGGCACGTCCGGCTGCCGAGGGCAGGGCAGCTGGGCAGGCCCTGGAGCAGAAGCAGGTCCAGGTTCTGGGCTCAGTCCCTCCTTACTGATCTCTTCTCCAGCCAGGAGCCGTTCAAGCGAGCGAGGAGGATGGCGCTGCAGCGCCTTGATTTCATCACGGGGAAGGAGCCTACAGGTGGATGTCTACCACATGCCCAGTTTGTGCGGGTGCTGGGCGCTGGCTGGGGCTGTGCTGGCTGCGGCGTGGAAACACGTTTTCCTGCGGAATCAGATTAGTCTTGGCTGTAATGTCTCTCTAAGGAGCCGCTCTAATTAATGCAAAATACTCTAGTTACCATTTAATAAATACCGAGGCCTTTCTAAATAGCGCAAAATTTAAGAGCCTTTATTTAGTAGTGCCTACGGTTGAGGTAGGAGTTAACCTTTCAAACCCTTTGGTGCCGTCTGGCAGCGGCCGTGTTCGGGACACGGGAGGGAGCGGAAGGCGAGGCCCTCCCGGTGCTCTGCCCCGCTCCAGCTGCCTCGGTGCGGAGGCTCCAGCAGAGGAAGGGTGGCAGGAAAAGTGCCTTCACGTACAAACGCCGCCGGAGGAAGGGCAGGGGCAGCTGGTGCGAGCCGGCGTCCCCCCGCGCCGAGCTCCTCCGCGGGCGCAGCCCGGCCTCGGCCGCCTCCCCGGCCCGCTCCCGCGCCGGGCGCCGGCAGGGACGAACGGGGGGGAAGCGCAGGCTCTCTCCGGGCCCCGCGGGTCGGAGCCCCCCGGAGCAGAAGGGAGAGCGGGGCCGCTGTTACGGGGGTCTCTCCCGGGAGCCCGGCGCAGCCCGCGCTGGCCGTGCCTCCGGCTTAGCGCGGCGGCGGAGCCGGGCCCGGCCTTGCCTACGGGCGCCGCCGTGGGCGGGCGAGGCGGTAAAGCGGGGGGTCTTCCCTCCGCCCGCGGCCCCGGCCCCGCGCAGTGCGGCGGCCGCCTTCCGCGTGTGCGCAGTGCCCTCAGCGCAGGCCGCGGGGCGCAGCCGGGCAGGAGGGCTGTGCCCAGGCGTCTGCGGTTCTCGGGGCAGCTTGGGCAAAGAGGGGATGATTCTTCATTTTTCTCTCTGTAAATAAAAACGTTACCTTCCAAACTCTGCTGTGGCTCGGCTCGGTAAATCTGGAGCCTTGATTATTTTTTTTGTTGTTGCTGTATTGTATTGTGTTTTTTCCAAGCGAGGGTGCCAGCGCAACTCACCCTGTAGTGCAAACGGACCCAGAAAGAGAGAGGAAGATAAAATGAATTTAAATTCCAAAGGGGTTTCAGTGCTGGTTTCCTAGTCCCCGAGTCAGCAATGTGTTTGTGAAAATTCAGCCTTTTTGTCTCTTAGAAAAAAAGGGCTAAATCTACATCGGTGGCCCAGTCTAGGTTTGCTATTCTTTGCATTTTCTATTCAAGTGAATGAGAGTGAATGAAGTGGCCTGGGACCCTTTATTTGATCTACTCAATTGCATAAAGTGACAGAATTCTAATATATTTGTTTAATGCTCTTCAATGGGGCTTTCACTTTCTAGCTTGCAAATGAAGCCTCGATCTGCAAAGTTTTGTCCTTTTTTTCTTTCCACCTTTTTTTTTTTTCCTGGCAGAGAGACCATATTTCATAACTTGGGCCACGGTTTGAAGTGATTTCGAGAGGAGTTTTAGACTCGAAAAGTGGGAAATAAAGAAACAGATGTGAAGTTATTGTAAATTCTTATAGTGGGCTCTGGGGCTATTGTAAACCCCCTGCAGGCGGTCCAAAGCCTCTCTTTTTCATGCTGTAATTGAAACATATTAATTAGATAATTTGTTGTTAGTTTAAAAGAAACAAATACAGCCCCTCCGAGGCTTCACAGCCTCGGTTCCTTTTTGTTAATAAAAACAAAAAACCAAACAAAACAAAAAAAAAACCCCACAAAGTGACATTTATATTAAGATTCTGAGATAATTCGGCACGGAAGTTGATGAAGCCGCTAACGTTTCTCTGCCTTTCCCAAGGAGCACTTTTGAAGAAAGGCTGGCTCATAAAACTCCCTCGCAGGGGTCGCCGGGGAGTTCTTTTCTCCCTACCTGGCACCGACCGCCCTTCTCGGCGAGGCGCGGTCCGAGAGAAAATAAATATTCTGGGTGAGAAAGAGCTGGCTTTCCTCAATAGAGCCTTCAGCCTCG
>VZSF01010887.1:4701-17583 GCA_013398295.1 Chionis minor
TGCAGCCCCCCGCGCCCGGGCCGGCCCCGCTTGGTGCCCGGCGGTGCCGGCGCGGCGGATGCAGTTGCGGGGCGGGGGGAGGGATGGAGCCGTGTGTCCCCCCAGCCCGGGGGAAGCCGCGTGTCCCCCCAGGGCAGCCCACCCCCCCCGGCCCTTCCCCGGCCGAGCCCTCCTCCCCGGCAGCGCCTCCTCGGCTGGGCGCTCCCGGCCAGCGCTCGCCCGGACAAGGCTCGGCACAGCCGGGTCCGGCCGGGGGGGCAGCTCCCAGCCCGGGGGTCTCCGCTGTCTTTCCCTGCAGCCCTGCGCTGCGCTGGGCCCGGGGGCTGTGTCTGCTGGGGCCGGGGGGCTGCCTGCACCGGGGCAGTGTACGCGAGGGCTGCACATGCTGAGACACGGCCTGGGCCGTGCCAGAGCTGAGCTCAGCCCTGGGGACACGGGGTCCTCAGCCCTGGGGACAGGGGGCGCTCAGCCTTGGGGACATGGCGGTCTCGGAGCGGGGTTTGCTCAGGACGAGGGAGGTGAGACCATTGCTCCTGGCCCAGCTCTTCACAGGGCCACGCTGTGCTGCCTGTCCCCGAGCCGTGCGGCGTGGGGGGCTGTGGCCGGCTGCGGGGGCGAGGAGGGAGCCGGCTGTGCTCAGGGGGGGCTTCGTTGTGTGCTCAGAGCCGAGGGGAAGTGCTGGCCTTGCCCGAGACCCCGTGGGTGGGTGGGTGTTGTCCTGCTCGTTGTGTCCTGGAGGGTGTTTCCTGCCCTGCTGCAGGACAGGGTGGCCGCGCTGAGTGTGTCCCCGCAGCATGGGCAGCGGGGCCACGCTGCGCCTCTGCATGTGCAAAGGGTCCCCTCCATGGTGGCGGTGTGCTGGCCCGTGGATGGAGCTGGGGAGCCCCGGCTCTGCCTGCCTGCCAGACGGACCCGCTGCTGGCGAGCGGCACAGCCGGTGCCGACATCTGTGCTTCCAGCCCTGCCTGTCTTTGGTTCGCTCCGTGACACAGTCGTGGTGACAGTCGGGTCCCTCTGTGCCTCTCCGTGGTTTTACCCCACCGCTTTGTCTCTCCGCGAGGCGAACCTGCGTTCTCCAGTGTGTGCTCTTGGAGGGGGAGCTGGGGCAGGAGGGAGGGAAGCAGCAGAGCCCTCACGCGATCCCCGCCGTCCTCAGGCTCGGTCCCACGCTCACCTCAGGTTGTTTTTTCCTGCCAAGTGATGCCAAGAGCTGGGGGGAAGCGAGGGCATCCCGGGACACAGCCCACGGCCGTGTCTGCCCGGGGCCTTGGAGCCGCCCGGCTCCTCCTGCCGCCGCCTGGCGCGTCCCTGGCCCGGGGCTGCGGAGCGGCTGTCTGCGGCGGGAGCTGCCGGGTGGCGCGGCGGCGCTGGTGGCCCTGGTGGGCACAGCGGCAGCGGTGGCCGTGGCGGTGGCCCTGGTGGTGGCCATGGCCGTGGTGGCCCTGGCGGCCCTGGCGGCGGCGGGCGGGCGCTGTCCGCGGTGCTGNAGGTCGGACCGGGCCCGGGCGCGGCGAGTCGGGCTGGCCAGCAGGGCAGGGCTGCTGGCTGCCGGGGGCCACGGGCCGCCGAGGCTCCATCGCGCCCTGCCAGGTTGGGCCCAGGCCAGAGAGGTGCCGCCCGCTCTGCCCCGTGCGCCCAGGTGGGCGCAGGGTGGCCCATGTGGCGCTGCTGGCGGGGGACACTTGCACCCCCCTCTGCCCCCGGCGCCCGGGCCCCACCGCGGTGCTGGTGTCAGTGCTCCCAGCGCAAAATGTCAAACCATGCAAATGAGGCTGCAGGAGCGGCTGATTGAAGGGCCCTGCCCCGCCTTGGAGTTGCAATCAAATATGCAAATGGCTCCCGAGGAGGCTAGTGAAGGCTATTAATAGCGGGGGATGAGGCTGTGAGAAAGCACGGTGTTCCTTGAGAGGATGAGGCTGGGGGCTGAGCTGGCTCAGCTTGTCCCTCTGCCCCACGTGTGCCACCCGGGCAGGTACCCGCCTCTCTGCTGATGCTGCGGGTGGGGTGGCGGGTGGTCCCTGCAGGGAGCCCATGGACACCAGGTATCGCTTTAGCCACCACGACCCTTTGGAGGGTAAGTGCTGCCCCTGTGCCTGCGTTCCTGCCCGGTGTCCTGGGGAATGGTGTGTGTCTTCATGCCGAACAGCTGGGAAACCCCGCGGGGAAGTCACACTTGCTGAAAATGCTGGGCTGAGACTTTTCCCCTTGGGGAGTCCAATCTCAGACAAGGAGGCATTGGGGACCTGGGGGGATGTGGGCGCTGCTGGGGGCGTTTGCTGTGGCTCCGTCTGGTGGGGGGAGCTCAGCCTGAGGCAGGCAGCGCTGTTTTGGCATGGGGAGGGAGGAGGGGGCTGGGGAGGGCTCCTCCTGGCCCCCCATCCTTCACGCTCCACTCTCGTCTCCTTCTCTCTCCTGGCTTCCTTCCGTTGCTGTCGAGGCAGAGGACGTCCCTCCCCTGCCAGCTCCAGTGCGAGCACGAAGCTGGTTCCCACCATTGCACTGCTGGGACCGTGCTGTCCCCAGTGTCCCCAGCTGGCATGGGGGGCTTGGTGCACTTGGGCCCCCGACGCAGCCACTCTGCCCTGTCTTGCGGGTTTTGGGAGCTGGGAACCACCTGACCTTTTTAGAAAACTGTGGAAGTAAGTCTGGAGACAACAGTAACTAATTATTTAAAATCTGAAACTGGGATAATTAGCCCAATTAACAGTCTCAGGTGACGTCTTATTCCATCTGATAACAGCCCAAGGAAGAGGGGAATTAATTAACCTGTCAGTTTGACATTTGTAGGTCACTGCTGGCTCCTTGCTCCCGTCTGGGTGGCAGCAGGGGTGGCTGGGGGGTGCCCGTCGCCCTTGGTGCAAGGGTTCTGCATCTTTTGGGGGTCTGGGTGCAGGGCTGGGGGTGCCCCGAGGCACTGGCTTGGGGAGACAAGCTGGGGGCTGGTGGGGAGTGGGAGAGGGTGCTGCGGTCTGAGGCCAGGGTGATGGGCAGGGGGACGGGGCTCGGTGTCCCCCAGGAATGCCGCCAGCGCAGGTTCGTTAGCGATGCGGCGGCTGTAGGCCTTTAAGGTTGCTGTGGAAACGGTGGTGCTCGTTACCGGGAGGAGCCTCCTGCTTCCCAGGCAGGGCCCCCCCTATCGCTGCGGGAGGGGGACCCCTGGTCCGCACACCTGGGACCTGCAGACCCCCGTGTCCGGGGCGGGGGGGAACATGGCAAGGCCATGGCTGTGCACACGCAGGGGGGTGGCGTTGGCAGCGCAGCTCCCGGCGGGCCAGGCCCCCTCTGGCACAGACCCCCCCACTCACCCCCCAGTATGTCATTGCTGGTGGTGCACCATGGCCGGTGGTGCCACGCAGGGCTGCACATGCATGGACACGCATGGACACGCTTGCATCCCTGCGCAGCGCGGGATGCCAGCCCACACACCTCCCCGGGCAGCACAGCCGTGTCCCCACGCTCCCTCGGGACCCTGTCCTCGTGCCTCCGCTGGCACGCGGCCGGGAATGCCGCCGGCACAGGAGCGTGCACATGTGCACAGGTACCTGCCTGCAGCCCCAGCCTGGCACCTCTGCCCAGCCTGGCTGCGGTGCCGCCGTGCCATGCTGCCCGCCTTCCCCGGCACTGCGCGGCACGGGGACTGCGGGGTGCCGAGGCAGAGCCCCCGGCTGCAGCCCGGCGGGCAGCTCGGTGAGGCCCCGGTGCTGCTCTCAGCTCTTGGAGATTTAATGAGGTAAACTGTATAAAAAGCTCTGTTTGCCCTAAATGCCCATCCCTGCGTGAAGCTGCGGCGCCGCGGCTCGGGCCCACCCCGGGAGCTGGGCAGGGGGCTGTGGGGCTGGGCACACGCTCCCGGGCTGGGCACGTGGCAGCGGCAGGAGGAGGAGGACGAAGGCGTTTTAGCACATTTGCAATCATTTCCCTCCTCCCCCCCCCAAGTTTACAGCTTACCTCAGCGGCTTATCAGCCTCCAATCTCATTAAATCAGGCAAATTGTAGCATCTGATATTTTATGGAGATTAAGGTGTGCACCCAGACTCTATAATTATCGGCAAAGATGTATTTACAATACCTTGTTGCTAGTAAACAAAAAATAACTTCAGATCAAAGTGCTTTTACGGGGAAATAAATCTGCCGATAGAGCCCCGCTGCAGGGAGACGTCGGCGCTGCCGGGGCGGGTGGGCATTGCGGGGGGATGCGCGACGGGCGGTTTGGGGATGTCCCTGGTCCCACGTGGCTGCTGGGGATCCCGTGTGCTGAGGCCACCCCCAGGCCAGTGCCCTGTACCTGCTGTGTCTCTCCTTGCTGGCATCTCCCAAGGGTGCCCGGTGGCACCCACCCCTCCCGCTGCAGCTCCACTGGGGTGGGGGATTTCCTCTCTGGAGACCTCCCCGCATCCCTGCTGACGCAGGACTGGGATTTATCAGCACAAGCCTGTGAGCGGCGGCGGTAGCACCTTGCCCCTTGATTTTTGATTTTTTTTTTTTCACCATGGTGGGAGCGCTGCGGATTACCGATGTGGTGATGCTGGTTTATTGCTGCCTGAAGTGGATTTATCAGCACGGTGGGGCCCGGGCTCACCGCCGGTGTAAATCACTGCAGCGCGGCTGGCTGCCTCCCGCTGGGCCAGGGCGTTCCAGCCTCCCCGGGGGTTTTCGTGGCTGGTTTTCCCATGGGGCCGTACGCTGCACACCCCTGGCTTGGCTGCAGGCATGGCCATCCCGTCTCCGTCTCACTTTCCTGCCCGCTGAAATGAGAATAAAATGGTGATAATGCTGCAGTCGTCCTCTGGAAAGGGCTCTGAGGCAGATGAAAAGCCCTACTTAAGAGTGAGGCCATTATTATTAATAACTCGGAGTGAGGCTGTAAATTCAGCCGACACAGCTATTATGGGAAATGAACCTGCTCCTGTGCTGAGTCCAAGGCTGCCTGGATGCGGGATGGGGACAGGGGAGCAGGGCTGGGTGGCCGTGTGGCTGCTGGCTGGGCTGTGTCTGCAGCCTTTGGGGCAGCATGGCTGGCGGGGGCAAAACTTCTTGGCAGACACCAGCTCCATCTGGGCTCGCTGGGACGATTTCTCAGCTTTTCTGGGAAGGCTGGAGGTATGTGAGAGGGAGTCTGGAGCACAGGTCTTCCCCCAGCAGGGAAGGAGATGGCTGAGGTTTGCAACAAGGCTGAGGCCTGGCTGAAGCTCAGGACAGGGGTGACACAGGCTGCAAGGAGCGTGGCAGGGGCTGGTGCCAGGGCTGGGTGCAGGGAGAGGGACCGCGGGGCAGGGCAGGACCCGCTGTGACTGTCCTGGCACAGGCTGGCTGTGCCCATCTGGGGAGCATCCATGGGGATATTACACCTTGGCAAAGGTTACGTTACAATAAAAATAACCCGGTGCCATTCAGCGCCTGGTGCCTGCAGCCAGGTCAGCAAAAGGCAAAGAGCTGCCGCGGCTCCTGCTCCATCGGGATACCTTCACCTTCGGCACTGCCACCCCCCAAGTGGTGCAGCTGAGACAGCCCTGGGGCCGGTGGGATGCGGGTAACCGGGATGGCAGAGCTGGGTGTGGGGCCGGGCAGGGGGTCCTGTGGGGACATGGGGTGCTGTGGCTGTGGCCATGGGCTCGTGGCGCTGCCTGCGCCTGGCTCAGGAGCTTCTGCAGGGGAACGAACGTTGATATAAATATCTTTTTGCTCAGCACACGACCTACTTTCCAGACAATGCCATTAGCCTCCCGACTCCCTCATTCATCTTCCGCCGTCCTCCCCCAACCCGCCCCACAGCAGCACCCGCACCGACGCTGTGCGCGGTGCGGAGATGCAGGATGGATGCCTGGCTCGGTGGCACCATAGGGACCCCCGTGCTGGGGCTCGGGGCCAGCTGGCAGCCTTGTCACCAGGGCTGGTGGGGGTATTTGCTGCCTGGCCCCTGCCCCTCCTCTGGCCTTGCAGGGGGTGGCCGAGTCCCCTTTGAGGTTTCTCCACCCTGTCCCAAAGGGTGCTCAGTTCTGTCGTCCCTTCCCGCTGCCCCTTGTGCTGTTCCCTGGCATAGTCCCTGCTGTCCAGGGGCAGCCTTGTTGGGGACATTGGGGACATACTCCTCGGGGCAGGGGGAAGCACGCAGCAGCCGAGTGCTGGCTCCGGGCCAGCCCTTCGACAGTGTGCAGAGACCAGGACCCCTCCTGAGCCCTCCCCGGAGCATCCTTGGAGCTGGGACCATGCACGTGGCTCATCCAGGGACAATCCCGCGGGAGCTGCCACGTGGCAGCAGAGGCTGTGCCGTGCAGTTGGCAGCTGGCGAGTGGCTGGTGGGATTAGAGACAGGTTGGGCAAAGAGTGTCTGGTGCCACCAGCATGGGGCTGCCTGGCTACCCCCCCGGCCCCCAGTGACAGC
Source organism: Chionis minor (assembly GCA_013398295.1). Taxonomy (NCBI): domain Eukaryota; kingdom Metazoa; phylum Chordata; class Aves; order Charadriiformes; family Chionidae; genus Chionis; species Chionis minor. Next base: position 11,084 of record VZSF01010887.1, read on the forward strand.
CCTGGCATCAATTTTTCCCTGAGAGCTGGAACTGCCTCCCCGGGAAGCAGGGCAGCCCCTGGGCCCAGCGCCCGCACACCTCCGCGTGCCCCGGGGCTGAGCCCCGCTCCTCCCCTGCAGCTAAAATTAAATATTCAATTTGTATTGCTGGTAAATCCCGTAAATCTCTTTTATCTCTAAGCTCTTGTAGCAGGAATATCGGTGGTGTAATCTCCGCGGGGGCCTGTCCCACCACCCTTTGCAGCTCCCCGGCTTGGACCACGCTCCCCTTTCCCCACGTCTGCCCTTGGGATGCTTCGGTGGCTGGTGGCGGAGCAGGACCCCAGTGCCCACAGTGGAGCACCCCATAGCGCCACCCCCGCTGCGTGTTTTGCCCCCTGGGGAGGGGACGTGTGCGCTGTCCCCACGCTGTGTGCGATGGGGGTGCCGGTGCCCGGGCGACTGATGTGGTCCCACCAGAGTGCCCCCATCCCCGCCGCGTCCCCGGCTCGCCAGCCGTGTACCCCCCGCCCCCTCTCTGCCCCCGCGCCGGGCCCACGCTGAGAGCATTGTGCAGAATTATGTATTTAAATATTTAGGTTTTCATCAGCTTTGCAAATTAAGCCCATCCATTAAAGCGGCAGTTTGGGTCCTCCACTGGTGAGCTGGGCTGCGCTGTGCTCTGGGCTCGTGTGTCTGTCCCAGCCCTGGCCCTGAGGCATCCCGGGGGTGGGATGCAGCCTGGGAATGGGGCACAGTGGCCCGGAGCATCCCTGCGGGCGCAGGAACCCAGAGCTCTGCTTCCTCGCCATTCCCAGGTCCTGCTTGCTGGAAACCCTGGCCCCTGCGGCCCCACTGCGGGAAGAGCTGTGGGACAGGACGGTGTTGCAAGGGGAACTGGTTGGGATGGGTGTTCTCTGAGGCGGGAGCGGAGGATGCTGCGTGCTGGGGAAAGCGGGATGCGGAGAAACACCAGTGGCAGGTGAGAGCCCTGGCACGGCCGAGCACCCGGCGCGGAGCCGGGGATGGAAGGGTCAGCCCACCCGGGGGCTCGGTGGGGCTGGGCAGGGGATGGCCGGAGATCGTGGCCGCTGCCACGCTCAGCGCTGATGCCGTGCTGCCCCGAGCTCGCCAAAGCAGCTTTGGAGTGATCCCCGGCTTAAGTCATTACACCGGGTGGCCGGGAAGATAAGTGGCTTTTTAAGCCCAGGCAGCCCGGCACATCCTGCCAACGGAGCGGGCTGCATGTGGCACCGCTGCCAGCTGGCGGCCCTGGCACAGCTGGCAGCGCCTGGGGGCCACCGTGGCCCCCAGATGCCTGGAAAGGGTCCTCAGGTGGGGGCAGGTCTAACTCCTGGGGGATTCCTGGAGCCCACCGCCCGCCTGGGGCTCTGCTGGGCGCTGGAGCAAGGTGCCTGGTGGGGACATGGGCACTGGAGCAAGGTGCCCGGTGGGGACGTGGGCAGATTCCCCAGCGCGAGTGTGGCATAGGGGGGTTGTCCCTGCTCACCCCTTCCCTTTGCTGCAGGTGACCACTGGGTGCATTGGTCTCCTGTCAGCTTTCTGTCCCACCGGGCTCTGCGGGGACACCTGCACATCCCCCCCTTCCCACCGAGCGCTGGGGGGGCACCGGGGGCGTGTGCCGGCTGCTGCTGGCCCCAGGCGCGCTGGCAGATGCCGAGTGCGTCCGTGCGGGTGCAGCTGTCCGTGGGCATAACTGGTGATGGGTGCTCATCCGTGCGGCGCAGCGCCCGTGAACCCGGCACCGGCTGGCATGGGCTGGGGTCCCTGGGGCCCTGCCTGGCCTGGGGGTCCCTCCAGGGGGGTCTCCTGACTCAGCTGGCTGCATTCCTGCTGCTCTGGCCGCGGGGTCCCCCCTCTGGCAGTTGTGTCCCTGTGTGCCGTGTCCCGCTCCCGTGGGTGGGATGGGCATCGCTGAGGGGGCGGAGGTGGCCGTGCCTTGGGGCCGCTCAGCCCTGCCTGTGTCCGCGCCCACCCAGCGATGCTGCCACGGCCCCTTCCCTGTGCCACCTCTTTCCTTCTCATCCAGCTTCTTTGCGGGCTCTGGCTGCCGGCCCCGGCCGCTCCCCACTTGTGGGGGGGACTTTTCCACCAAGAAGTGGTGAAAGAAGTGACTTTTCCACCAAGAAGCAGTTTGGGCTTTGCAGGGATGGAGTGTCAGGCTCCCTTCTCCACTGGCTTTGCCCCGGCAGCTCCGGGATGCTCTGGCTCCCTCACGCACCCCAGCAGAGGACCGTGGCTCTTGCCCCGGGGGAATCGGCTCTGGGGACCAGGGTGTCCGGGCAGGCGGTGGTGGGCTGCGCGTGCTGTGCAGGGCCAGGGGGTCCCGCTCCCCCCGTGGTGGCAGCAGCCGGAGTCGCCTGTGTTGTGGCGGGGAGTCCCGGTGCTGGCGGCCGTGCCGGGATCCCTGGCAGCTGGGGCGTGTCGTGGCCGTATTTCCTCGCTCTGCTCCAGGAGTAATTGCTCAGATGGGGACTTGGGGCAACTCCCATCCCTCTCCCGGCATGGTAATGAGTCAAGAAGACTCAAAGACAAATGGCTCATTAAGAAGCAGTGCTGCATTGCAGGATTTTTCATCCCACCAACCGCTGCATCAGCAGAGGCAGCACCTCTCGCGCTCGCTCTCCCCAGCCCTGGAGAAGGAGCTGTCAGGCAGCCGGGGCCGGTGCCAAAATTAATCATGTGCTTAATAACCTGCCCCTCCCGGCGAACGGCCTCTGCTCAGCCTCCCCGCGCAGGGAGCAGGACGGCAGCGCTGGGCTCGAGCCCCGGGACGCTGTGGGTTTGGTGCCCGGGAAGTGCCCGGTCTCGGTGAGGAGGGACGTGCCAGGGCAGATTTTCCGCAGCATCGGGGTGCCAGGGACCCCCAGCCCAGCTCTGACAGGGCACCGGTCGGCTGCGCTGGGCAGCACGATGCTGCCGGCCCCTCTCGGCGGCCTCAGCAAACACTTTTTGCTCCGCTCACGTTTGCAATTCTTCAGCTGGTATTTGTCCTTCATGACTTTTTAAAAATCTCACCTCATCCCTTATTTACAGCCGTGGTCGGTTGGTTCCTGCCCCTCGCAACCCAGTGCCCGCCTGCTGCCCGCTCCGTTTTCTTTCGTTAACAGATTTGATTTCCTGATTACGTTGAGCATGTTTGCTGTGATCTTTGCATCCTGCTCACTCCCTCTTCCCCTCTTCCCCTCTTCCCTTTTTTTCCTCTTTCCTTTTTCCCTTCCCCTGCCCAGCCCTAACCTATCGGGGTGACAAACCTCTCCTAATGACACTCTCTTCCCTGCCTGACAAAGCTAATAAACCGGCGGTGAGCTCCTTTCAGCTAATTCAACTTCTAAGAAAATAATGACTCGGTGCAGAATTATGTACTAAATTAGGCGATCTCTTACTAAGCCCCTCTTTTTTTTTTCCCTAGGCTGAGTAAATTTTACTAATACAGCCTAATAAAATAACAGAGCAATTAGTAATAAAATAAAATGTTTGCTTTCTGCAATCCTTCTCGCTTACAATGAGTTGGGAAAAAGTAAATAGATTAAAAGCGCGGTGGAAACGACCTGGCGGTATTCCATATTTATTTTCTTCACACGACCATAGATCAAATTTGCTCAGCTCCTAAGTGGGAAGACCACTTTATTTTAGTTTTTTTTTTCCAGGCTCCAGCGTGCGCGTGGTGCCGGGCGCTCACGCTGCGTGTTTGTTCTCTCCTGCTTTCATCCCCAGCCATAAAGATCCCCAGCAGGACCCGCGCTGGCAAAACCTCGCGCTAATTTGCAAAGCAGAACGGGCCGAGCTCACGCCTTTGCTGGGCCGGCAGCTGGAAAAAAATCCCTTTGCTCGCGCCGGAAAGCCGGGGTGGCGGGAGGAGGCTTTGTGGAGCATATGGCCAGATCCAGAGCAAATCAAAGTCAATGGCGAGGTGGCCGCTGGGCCGGCTCCGGCGCCCGCTGGCAGGGAATTGCATAAGAGGATGGGGCTGGGGATGGTTTTGGGGCTAAGCTGGGCAAAACACGTGTCTGCGGCCGTGCGGAGCCGTCCCCATCGCTACCGGTGCAGGCAGCGCTGCCTACGGGGTGGCCTCGGGGGAGGAGGGAAGGCTGAGCTGCTAAAAAAATACACGGGGAGTGGGGTCAGGCTGTTTTTGGGGAGGAACACCCTCGCTCTTCCTCCCTGGGCTTCATCCCCCTCCTGTCGCTCCCGCAGAGCCTGCTGCCCCTGGGAGACCCAGCGCGGAGGGGCCGCCGCCGGCCGGGGCCATGAGGACAGCATCCCCCTGAGCGCCGGGCGGTAAGTGCCACTGACGGGCTTCGCCAGGACGCCGGCATGAACTGCCCGCCGCAGGGGCTGCTTGGGAAGGGCAGGGGGCCAGGATCCCCTGGGCGCAGGGCCGTCGACCCCAGCTCTCGGGGTTTCACCTGGAAATCCTGGGAAGCCCAGCTTTGCCCGCTGCCAGGGCCGTTTGCGGGGAAGCAGAACCACCTCTGCCAAGTTTTTCCCTATGGGAAATAAAGTGAGGGGGCTGAATTTCGGCGTGGCCCACAGCGCTGGGGGGGCTATGGGCCCCTCTCCTCCCTGTGCTGACCCTCATGGCAGGGAGGGACACGGCAGGAGCAGGCGTCAGAGGGAAGGTGGCAGAGTGGGGAATTGCTGGTGGGACTTTCTCCAGGCTTTGGATGCAATAAAGGCAAGAAGTGAGTTATTTGTAATGGTAATTATGCTCTTCCAGTTTATCCTAGCCCATAATTGTGTGGGCGGTAGGTTCCCACTGGTGGTAATTACCCTGGTGTTAAATGGCACAAAATTCAGCCGGGCTGGGTTTTTCCCCCCTTTTTGTGTCTGCGGTTTGGTGTCACAAATCCCCTCCTTCCCGAGGGCTGCCCAGCGTGACCTGCTGTTGGCGCGATGCAGCTCCGGCACTTGGCCACAACCGGCTGCCCGTGAGCCGCGCTCCGGACGGATACTCTTGCCCCGTCTTGCTCTTGCACGGCAGCCTCCTGCCCACCCTGGACGGGGGAGAGGGGTGGGCTCGGCGACTTCTCCTGCCTTCTGCATGTGGCCATCCCTGCCAGGAGACGGGGGACGGGGACCCTTGGCCACGCTGCCTGTGCTGAGACCCACAGGATCACTCCTGACCCCTTCCCCATCCCCATGGTGCCTGTGGGGGACTGGTTGGTCCCTGGCCAGGGCGCAGGCGCCTGCATGGCTTCGGTGAGCTGGTGCTGGCCGGGACCTAGCATCCTTCGCCATGGCACGTCCCCATCCTTCGCCATGGCCTGTCCCCAATCCTCTGTCCCATCCCGCTACCCCAGCACTGCCGGTGGCTGCGGGAGAGCTGCCGCGCTGCCTCGCCGGTGCGGTGGTGGGGCCCGGCTTTGTTTAATTCCTCCAGCAGACGAACACAAAAGCCTGCCGGGCTCGTGGTGACGGGCTGCTTAGCTATTTTGACTCCTTCTTCCCGCCGCAGTGGCAATATTTGGATCAGCTGAGAGCTTCCCTCCCCGAGCAGGAGATGATAGCTCAGCCTGTGGAGGCAGAGCTGGGGCTGGGAGCCTGTCTGTCTGTCTGTCTGTCTGTCCATCCATCCTCCTGCCAATTGCCGGCTCGGTCCCGGGGCAGTGGAGGCAGCCCCCTCCCACACTGCTGTGCCCGCTCCTCGTAGCAGCTCTCCCGGGAGGGGAGAGGCATTTCTTTTTGTAACAGGCTGCAGCATCCTTCGGTTGAGATGCAGCAATTAGGGAGCCTCGTTAGAGCAGGAGCACGATTGCGAGGGTGGGGGGAGAGGCACAGGACCGAGCCATCCAGCCTTGAAGCTGGGAAGGCGGCGGCTTATTAGGGCAGATGCATTCCCTGGGCGCTGCCGCGGCCCCGTCTGCCGCTCGCCGCCGCCCCCGCGCCCCTCGGGGGCCTCCAGCCCCGCTCCACTCCCGGCACTCCTTGGGCACGCGGGCCCTCTGTCTCCCCGCATCCTCCCGGCATCCCTCGTGTCCAGTCCCCACGTGTCCGACAGACCCCGTGTACCGCAGGGACCATCCCACGGTCACCTTGCCCTGCAGCCGGTCTCAGGGACGGGCTGCCCACAGCACCCTGCCCAAATGTGATAACAGGAGCGTTAATGATGCCTGCTAATTAGCCGAGCTATACTGGAGAATAAGTAATTTCCTCATTTGCAGTCGTACCAAAGGCAGAGCCTTTGAGGGACTGTAAGACAAACCTCTGCGGGTGTGCGCAGCCCCACTGCTCCTGCAGCCCGGCAGCCGGTGCGGGGCTCAGCCCGGCTCCACGCCGTCCATCTCCTGCTTCCGCCTGGGGCTGCCCCGCGCGCAGCGCGGCCGCCTCCGCTCCCTGGCTCTCCGCCCGTGGGGGCCGGTGGGGCTGTCGGGGCCGGTGGGGTGGCGGGACGGCCACTTGGGGGTCTCCATCCCCCATCGGGTGCAGCAGCCGGGGCTGTGTGAGGAGGATGGGCTGGATGGAGACATCAGAGTGCGATCCCCCCCCCCCCCCCCCCC
>VZSF01010888.1:7381-57936 GCA_013398295.1 Chionis minor
CGGTACGGTATGGCTCGGTACTGCACGGCACTGTACGGTACAGTGCGGCTCGGTACGATACAGCACAGTATGGCTCGGTATGGCACAGTACAGTAGGGTACGGTAAGGCACTGCTCGGTACGGCATGGCACAACTCAGTACAGCACGGCACGGCACAGTTCTGCACGGTACAGCACGGCCTGGCTCAGTATGGTATGTAACAGCTCAGCACGGTACGGCTTCGCTCTGTACGGTACAGCTCAGTATGGTACAGCACAGTACAGTAAGGCAATGCTCAGTACGGCACAGCACAGCTTGGTACGGTAAGGCACGATTCAGTACGGCACGGCACAGCTTGGTACGGTAAGGCACGCCTTAGTATGATATGGTATGGCTCATTTCAGTACAGCACATCATGGCGTGTTATGGAACAGTATGGTACGGCTTAGTGCAGCACAGCGTGGTACCGTACACCAAAGCTTGGCACGGGTCAGCTTGGCACGGCTTGGTATGGTACTGCAATGGCACGGCATGCATGGCTCAGCTAGGCATGGCTTGGAACAGTACGGTACGGCTCACCCAGGCTGGCAGGACGCAGCGTACGGGTGCAGGGTGCGGGATGCAAGGTGCAGGGTGCAGGGCACACGACCGGGTGCGGGTCATGGGGTGCAGGCACACGACACAGGGCGCAGGGTGCACGAGTGCGTGCCAGGCGCCGGGCGAAGGACAGAGGGCGCAGGCTGCAGGGCATGGGCGTCCCCAGGGTGCAGGGCATGTGACGGGGTGCAGCAGTGCCCAGGATGAGTGCGGGGGGCGGGGCAGTGCTGGGGGACACCCCCCCACACAAAGGACGTGGTTATGACTCCTTCCCCTTGAGAGATCCAGGATGGCCACAGCACGTGGCATGGCCCCAGTCCAGAGGCATGAAGCACCTGGCTGCCAGGTGTCCGTCCCACGGAAGCCACATGCCACACGTGGGGCAGGCAGGTGTAGGGACATGACAGACGCATGCTGCGGCATGGTTTGGGCACAGCCAGAAGCAGCAGAAGCCAGCTGAAAGTGCTGGGACGAGCAGCTGAAGTCTCTAGGGAGAAAATGTCCCATGGGAATATGGGGGGGGGGGGGGCNGGGGGGGGGGGGGGGACACACGACAATGTCCCGCAGCTGCCGGGAAAGGCTAGTGTGGCACCGTGCCAATGGTGGGCTCACGCCCAGGCACCAGCAGGTCCCTCCAGACCCGTGGGGTGGGCAGGACTGTCCCTGCAGAGCAGAAAGGACAGCTGGCCTGCTGCGAAAGGTCAGATAGAGCAAATAAAAGCACTTGTCATGATGAGCTTCCCATTTCCATGATGGAAGGTGCATAAAACCCTGCCTAAGCTCCATTAACCCATGAGCATAAACTGGTGCAAATCCTGGAGCTGCGCTGGCAGGGCTGGGAGAGGATGGACTCGGGCACTCCTCTGTCCCACATGGCCGAAGAACTGCCCTGGGGCTGGAGACCTCCGGCAAAGATTCTGGGACGATGCCTGCAGCACCATAGAAAAGAAATTCCCTCCAATGCCCATCCCGGAGAACCTGAGCAGTGTCAGCTCCATCTTTGTGGGTGGAAATGGAAGAACAGAGTTGGAGAGCTGGGAAATGCAGACCTGCACAGTGCACCAGGGTTTAGGAAGGGGCAGGATGGATACAGGTGATCCAAAGTGTCCATGCATCTCTGGGATTACTCAGATGCACCATTGCCAGGGCAGGAGCACATTGCAGGGTGTCAGGAGCACGGTGTCAGCCGGCCTAAGCCCCGGCCAGATCTGCACGTTGCAGGAGAGCTGCACGGCTGCGGCCCCCTGGAGCAGCTCTCGGCTGCGACGCCGATGTCTGGGTCTGGCTTTCCACACCAACAAGTGAGATTTGAATGTGACATTTACCCTGTAATCAGTCGGCTTTGGAGCCTGCTTGGGAAGCGACGTTAGAGGGAGAAAAGCTGCGCGTGCTGCCCGCCACAGCGGGTGCGCACCGGGCCGAGCCGGCTGCCAGTTTTCCTGCGCCGCACACACCTGCCAGCGCCTCCGGACACAGCCAGGGCGGCACCGTCGGGGATAGGAGCGGGGAGGACGCGCGGTGTTTGAAGGCGGTGATAACCCAACTTGCAGGATTAATGGGAATGCATTTGAATTATAAAGCACAAAGCCCTTTGCTTTGGGTAAAGCTGTAATTAATATGAAATCAAGATGTAATTAAAAGCTACCGTCTTGGAAAAAATTAAACAAAAGCCAAGTGTGTATGTGCATGGGGAAAATATAATTAAAAATGAAAAAAATCAGGGGAAAAAAAAAAATGAACACGTTGGGAAATGGTTGCAGAGCACTATGGGAGGGTTAGATTTCTCGGCTCCCTGCCACCCTTGGCATGGAAGCAGGACATGCCCCAGCGAGATGGCCGCGGAGCCGGGATGGAGGGCAGAGCCCTTCCCCAGCAGCCTGCAGCAGGGCTGTGTGCTGTGTGCTGTGTTTGTTTGCAGGTAATATATTCACATGGGTTTCATCTGTCGTATGCAAAAAATGTCCTTAAAAAGCCACAGGAACCTGAGATGAGTGCACTGAGCACCCATGGGGTTGGATGCACCTATCCCACTTCCCTTAGATGCTGCAATAAACTGGGGACCATGAAAGGAGAGCGCGTTTTACAAGGTAGCTCGCTCTCGATGCGTGCTGTGTTCTGGCCTCAGATGTGACTGGAGTTTGGGGATCTTCCTGGCCCTGCTCCTTGGATTACAGCCCCTGGCTCCGGGCAGCGATGCTGAGCTCTCAGCTGCACCTCCCCGTGCCCCTTCAGAGGGTTTCTCATCAGTTTGGCCATTGTGCTGATGATTTCCCCGTGGTTTTTCTTCTTTGGTCAAATCGGAGATGAGTCCCTGACTGTGCCTGGTGTAATGGAGCACTTGCTGCTCCCAGACTTTCCAGTTCCCCGAAATGCCCCAGCCAGCCCTGAGTCAATCGAGCCCCTGGTCTCCCCAGGAGGGACCCCCAGCCCTGTTCTGCTGTGTTCGCCACTTCTGCCCCGCACCCCGTTTTGGGGCAGGAGCGGGTCTGCAGCCTTGCTGTCTGTCATGCAATGGTGGCACCAGGCTCCCGGGCTGCAGACACTGTAAGAGCTCTCCAGTCTCTGCATGAATAAACTTCTGGAGCACCCCAGAAACCTGAGCTCAGGGTCAGACAGCCTGCCGGAGCCACCCACACTGGGCGATCCCTTCGGAGGAGCACGAGCGCCCTGATCTGCGCCCCCGATGAAAGCTGTGGGGTGGTGAGCGCTGGTGGCCAGCCCTGTCCACAATTACAACCGAGGAGGACCTAGGACATGGATAAGCCCATTCCTGCCAGGCAAGGGTGGCTCATGGGTGTGATGCTTGAACAGATCAGGCCAGATTCTGCAAAGACCTCTGCCTTGCGGAGTCAGTTTTACTGCAAAGGTCTCGCACTCCTCCTGTCCAGGTGTGAATAGCCAAGCCAAGCCTTTCTCTGAACAAGGGCAGCGAGCCCACAGGCTTCCCTGCCCTCCTCCGGAGCTGCCAGCCCCACATTACTGCCCCTGGGCCGGACCCCGCTCTCGGCACTGCTCGGCACAGCCGGGCTTTGACAGATCTGCCCTGCCGCGGGAGCAAAACAAGGCACTACAAAGGCTCAGCGGCTGGAGGGGCAGAGAGAATGAATCACAGAGCATTTGTTAAAGTTCCATTTCCTTTCTAGAGTCTTCCTCATTAATATTTTAATTAAAACCAATTCTCTGAGCAGACTGCATTAACTCGGCGTGCCTCACAGATGATGCATTGAAGGATTAAATAGAGTGAGTGTGGCTCTTTGCCGGCCAGTAAGCCAGTGAGGCCACAGTGACCTGCCGGCAGTGTTGGTGACACAGACATTTACTGTGCCATTGCCATCCGTGGGCGATGACATCCCTGACCTGCAGCCTGGGTCCAGACAGATGTGGGGCTCTGCAACACACAGGACACCAGTACCAGCCTGTTGGGGAGGAGGGGACTGGGGACGTCCAGGTGGCCCTGCGTCCCGTTCCCAGGACATGTCCCGGTGGCTGGAGCTCAGTTCAGCCCCTGGCTGTGCGATGCAGAGCTCACAGACCAGGTGATTTCCCCTCACCTCCAGCCGAAATCACCCTCCCTGCCCCATCCCACACTCTCTTTTATCCCTTTGTACCTTGCTAAATAATTCCTTTTCTTCCTCCCTGCTTATCTCCAAGATGTTTGGAGGCAGGTCTTTTCCTTCCCTCCCTTTAGTGATGCAAATATTTCATTCTATTGCAGATGAGTCCTTCCGCCTCTTAATCACATTAATTGCTGGCTCTAGCCTCAGTTTGGCTCCACTCAATTCTTCCTTTCCGACCCCAAATGTGACTCAGTACTCCTGCTCCCCTCCTGTTCCTCCTGCCTGTGCCTTCCCAAGGACACCACCTGTGCCTTCCCAGGGGCAACACGGAGGTGCCACGTGCCACAGCCCCACTCCCACCCATGTCCCCGCTCCCTCAGCTGTCACCATGTCCTGTGTTCCCCTGCGTAGGCCACCCCCACCATCTGCACAGCGAGACCCCCGCAGATGTCCCCACCGGCAGGGCTGCTGCAGGAGAGGTTTTGATTTGCTTTGCCAGCTCAGGCGCAGAGGGGACCAACGCTCCCTCTTTTGATGTGCCCTTCCAAAACCTGGGGCTGCCACAAACTTGACCGTGGTTTAAAGCGATTCAGAAATGTGATTCTAAAAAGGGTTTCACTCGCTCTCTCCAAGCTGACATTCAGTGCCGTGGCGGCTTTCTGCAGCCTCCCCGGCACGATGGCAAGCTGGCTGCGGGAGCCCATCGCACCATCCGTACCGGACCCGGAGCCTTGCCTCCCGCCGGAGCTGCCGGGAAGGGTTTTCTCCAGCTCTTGGCAGCGAGCGCTGCTGACTCACCCGCTGCTGGGGCCAACACTGCAATAAAAACATCCCACAGCCAATTCCAGCACAGCATTTTCAACGTCTGCAAACAGAAGCTAGCCTCCTGACTGTTAATAACCCGAGGTTGCGCATGCTGCCATTCTTCTCCTAACGAATTACCGCCTCCTGCCCCAAACCCTCTGCGGGGCATGCCACCGGCAGCTAACCAGCAGCGGTTCACCTCCAGGAAGAATCAGATGAGAGGCAACCCGGGGAAAATCCCTGTAGGAATTCCTCACTGCTTCCTCTGAAACCTTTGTCCCCGGCAATGCCCAGCTGTGTGAGCTGTCTGCAAGGAGATTCAGGCCGCGAGCAGGGAAATGCTGCGGCTGTCGGAGCCAGTCCCAGGGATGCTGCACCGCCAAGACGCCTGAGAGATGGCAGATGTCCTGGAGGGGGAAACGGCCACCTCCAGCCCTCACCGCTCCAGCCCCACCGGTGTGTAGGGGTGTCTGGCCCCGCTGTGCTGAGCCCCCGCGGTGGGACCCCAGGCGGCGTCTTCCCCTCAGGGCCTGTCAGGGGAAAGCCTTTCTCCTGGCAGCCATGTCGTGGCCACAGGCAGGGCCTGGGCCACGCACCCGCTGCCTTTGTAGAGTGTGTTCCCCTCTTTCCATGTCTCACATCCCTCCCCGCCGCCTGACACACTGCCACCAACCGCCCTCCCCAACATGGCAGCCCCCGCCTCCGCCACTACCAAGATGGCGGAAGGGCGGGCGGGACCACGCGGCGCTCCCAGCCAATGGGCGGGGGCGGCTTCCTCCGGCGGGTAGCCAATGGCGGCGCGGGGCGGGCGGTTTGTTTGGCGGGAAGTGGGCGGGGCCCGCCGGCATGGCGGGCCCAGGCGGGAGGACATGGCGGGACCTGCTGGGTAGGTCCGGGCTGAGGCGGTGCCGGGGCTCCTCTGAGTGATATCTTGGCCTGGCGCTTCCTGCAGGGACAGCAGAGGGCAAGGGAGGGATGAGCGTCCCCTCCTCGCCCCTATGCACCCCCCACCTCCGGCCTGTGCCGTGCTCTGGGCTCCTGGCGGCCCCTTGCCTCAGCGCCTCCTCAGCCTCGCTGCCCCTGCTCTTCTCAGTAACCCTCTCCCAAAGGCTGGCCTTCCTGTGGCCCAGCCGTGGCTTCTGTCATGGAGCGGGGGTGTCAGGGCAGGCAGGGTTGCTTTGGGCCGAGAGCCTTTGGAGGCTGATGGCTGACAGGGCTTTGGCTGTGCTGAGCTTCTCCTGCTGAAGGCTGTGGGGCTTTGGCTGCAGAGCTGCCTGGAGCACAACGTACAGAAACATCCTGCGCTGCTCCCGCCATGCTGCTGGCTAACGAGGGTCTGATTGGGGCTCTCTCTGCACTGTCAGTGGCGTGTGCTGTAGAAGCAGGGAGAGGGACGTATGTTTAGGGGGCTGTCGAAGCAAGCTATAAAAGAAATCCAAATTTCTCAGCAGGGAGAGCCAGGAAACGAAAAAGCACCTTTGGGAGCGGAGCAGAGCTCCGGGAAGCGGCTCTGCGCCTTCTGGATCACCATCAGAACCTGAATGACCTCCTCCTGGAGGTAGGAGTGGGCGGTTTGGGGTGTAGTGGTCAGGCTGGGGATTGTGGGAGATCCTGGCTGGAGGTGGGATCCAACAGGGTCCTTCCTACAGCAACTATAGAATGAATGTCACGGGAGCACAGTTTTCATGATAAGTGAAAAGAAAAAACAGCATTGTAGGACTAAGCTGAAGTTTAGAGGCTTGTGTTGCAGAAATGAGCTTGCTTGCTTCCCCCCCCCGCCCCTTTATTCCTCTATGTTTTTCTGTTACAGACTAAACTGGTTAAGCATGGTTTGGATTTCAGACAAAGGGAAATCCAGCACCTTTTTCTTGGGATCAGAACTGGCTTCTTGTATTCATAGGAAGGAAAAAAAATCAGGAGAGACTACTAGGTTTTCTCTGAATTACCAACCATTTCTGTCTAATGTGACTGTCTTTATGAAAAACTGTGTTATTTGCCAATATAGACACTTGAGCCAATGTTTGGACTTGGCCACATTCTACCTTTTCCTTCTGTACTGGAGAGAGCGTTTGATTTTAATAACTTCAACAGACAATTCAAATACTTCCCACGGTTCAGCCGCATTTCTGCACAGAATATTTGTATTCATAAAAAGAAAAAAGAGAATTTAACCAGAAAAGGATCCAACATTTTGACATGTTTCATCAACTATTAATGTCAGCGTGGCTTCACAGAAGGGACTTGAAAGACAGAAATTCTGTTCCTGATGCCGCTGCTGGTCTGTTGGGTTACTGAGGACAAGTAACTTTGACCTGTATCTTCTTTTCTCTGCATAAAATGAAGATAACTGTACTTAGGTCTCTTGTAAAGTGCCCTGAAATCTCTGCTTTCCCATGCCCGTATGGGAGCTTGGTGTTCATTTCACCAAATTAGAGCTGGTTGCTCCAGCTGCCAAGGACGCCAGGACTGCTCAGTGTGCTTTAGAGGCAATAGGTTTGTTAATGTGTGTAATAGACATCCAAGACTGTTATGTTTTTATTTGGCTTCCAGGTAGAAGATTCAGTCAAGCCAGGTGGACAGGGTGGTGTAGAGCACCAGGAAGTATCATCAGAATCATTTATAGGTGAGTGACAGAGTATCTGTTGGAGGCAGATGTGGGAAAGTGTTTTTCTTTATGTAGTGAATTTCCACCTGTTAAACGCAATCCCAGTTTTACTTTATTTTCATTGTTCTCGTCTCCCATTTGGCTACTCATTTCTTACTTGTCTGGTGATGACAGTGCTGGCAAGGTCTGATCATTAAATATATGATTATTGGAAAGTGTTACTGTGAGCCCCACAAGACTAAAATACAAAAATCTTCTTAGCAAGGTTATTGCACCTCTGCCCCTGGTTGTTCTGGCCCTGTTTTACATACAGTAAAAGAATGATATGTGGAAATAAAAATTACTTGGAACAAATAACATCTGTGCTGGAAGGAGTTTAAGACTTGGGACTTCGGTCTTCAGAGTCATGTTTTCAAACCTTTTTTTCGTCCCATGCTGACAGCTTCCTGCTTTGTTTTTTCTGTTTAGTCTCTGTTCTGCAGGAGCAGGCCTTGAGATTGGGTGTACCTACAGCAGTCTTGGCAGCCAAAAATGCTGTTACCAACATCGAGCGCATCTGCCAGACTTCTCCAAGCCCCTCTCAAGTACCACTGCTGAACGTGGACCAGAGAGTAAGGGAAACTGTTTACATCTATTTTATCAAGAAAACAGTAATGTTAGCTTTGATTTTAAACCCAGTTGATCTGTTCTAATCAAGTCACCCAAACACATGGGACCAGAGAGGTTGATCATTCCTGTATGTGTCCTACATGCTTGTGGAAGTATGGTGGTGTTCTGGAAACAGGACAGGTGGTGTGGTACAGGAAAGCAGCCGATTTTGACAGCTTGGAAATGAAGTTCTTTGTCTGTCGCTAAAATGCAGTGTTACACAAGTCTCTCTAAGCAGATCCTATGTTGTCACCTCTGGTGTACCTCGGCCTTCCCTGGCACGGTTCGGTCTCTCATCCACGGTTCCATCTTTATCAATCATGTCAGTTTGCGGTGTAGCCAGGCGTGGTGATGGCCATCCGTACAAAAGCCGTGCTGTGGCTGCTGGCTCAAGTCACCTCTGAGGAGCTGTCAGGTGTCACTGCTGTCAATCCGGCTGCCTTTAGTTCAGCCTTAAGATGAAAGGTTTGGGCCTTTCCCATGAGTTCTTTCCACCATTCGAGCCTCTAAAAGGCAGGAAGCAGGGAAAAGCAGCAAAATGTTTTTCTGAGGATGTGTAATTTACAAAGGAAATTAATTCTGCTTCACTTTTCATGGGATTCCAGAAGAGATTGTCTTGCTTGCTTCAAACGGTCAAGGATTTGCTGGCAAACAATGTGTTCTGTCGCTCACTCTTCTGTCAAGAGATATGGAAAATGAAGGTAAGAAGACCATTTAGACTTCATCTGTGGGATGTGGTAGTATGTTTTCGTTTTCAACCCTCCTCTCCAGTGAAGGCTGGAGATAACTGTTAAATGGACTAGTGAAGTGCTGTGATTTCCATCCAGTTTCCCTTGGTGTTTTTTTGGTGACCTAGAGCTGTCTTGCCACTGCTCATCCCTACTCATGGTTGTCTGCAGTTGTGAAATCCTCCTGAGAATGACTGTGGTTCTTCTGACCTTTCAAAAGCGTGAGCTGAATTATAAATGGCAGAGGTTTTTTGTTCGTTTTGTTTATTTTAAAGCAAGTTCGCTGGGATCTTCCTTGCATTTGCAGCGGGATTTGCTTTTCTGAAGAGGACTTGATAGAAGTTTGGAAGTAGGTGAATTATTAAAAATGTGTGGCTGTTTCTGCTGAGAAACTGCCACAAAGGAGGGCTGACAGCATCTTGGTGATCAGGTGTTGTTTTTTTGGGAGCCAGGCAAGCAGCACCCTTGCCTTTCCAGAAGAGATGTCTAACTCTTTCCATTTGTACTGAGCACAGCTGGTTCTCACTAGGAACCAGCTAGGAAGGGCATGGCAATACAGTGCCTAGAGTTACAGCATCGTAATGGGGTTAAACTCATCTGAGGTGACACTGCAGTTAACAGAAGCTTTTCTTTCCTATTTAGCTTCACTGCCTCAATGAAATACACTAATAACTCTCTCCATCAGTTGGTGCATAGATTTGCTGTCTGGGTAAGCAATTCAGATTGATCCAGGCAGTGCCAAAGCTCCCAGCTAGCTGTGGGGTGGCACGGTCCCAGAAGTCCTTTATGTGCTTTGCCTGCAACATTCGGTGCATCTTTGGCATTCTGATTCTCCGCTCTATTTATCTGGGAATTGTGATAAGCCTAAGTGAGTTCACACAGAAAATGGCTTGAGAGAAATAGGATAGCAGATAACAGGTTGCATTGCTTCACAAATGTGTTGTCTTGATTTCATTTGGGTGGTTTGTTTTCTTAAGGTATAGAGTTAGGGGCTTTTTGTGAGGAGGACAGTTTCGGTGGCTTGCTGCTCTGGTGGGAAAGAAGGAAGAGGCTGATCTGCCAGGATAAAGAGGCATGCTCTAGTCTCAAATATCTGACCCTGGGCTGAAGATAGAATCCTGTGGGTTTTGTAGGCTGATTAAGATCTCCTTGTTCTCAGGTAGACATGGAGATCAAGTGCTGCTGTGTAATTGAGATTGTTACAGTAAAGAATTAGGTTGTCAAGACAAAGTATGTGGGCGAGTCTAGGGTCATGCTGTGAGGCAGCTGCTGGTCACTGTGGAAAGCTCATGGGGTTCTTCTGAATGACTTGTGTGCTCAAGACTCCCGAGTACCTCTTCCTTTGTAAGGTGTGAAGATTTCATTCCTGGCTTGAAGCGTTTCTGCATGGAGGCTGGAATGAGCAGAAGTTGCTGCTGTGCATTTTTCCCTGCCAGGTGCGCCCTGGAGTCCTGTTTTGCTGGCACAGGACTCTCTCCAAGACACCTTGTTCCAGACAGGAGCTGGAAATAGGGATGTTGCAGGGAGACACGAAGGGCAGCAGTTTCATCTGCCCAGAAGCAAATGCCTAGTGCTGATTTTGCTGACGGCAAGCCTGGCATCCAGGTGCAGGACTGCCCCAGCGGTGCTGGTTTTTCCTCTGCGTCCATCAACCTCTCTGCCCATACAGTTGCAGCGTCTCTTTCTGTAGTCTCCTACTGGGAAATGGATTTGAGAGCAGCAAACTCCCTTCACAGAGACTCATAAACAATTAATGGGTTAATCAATAATTCTCTAATCTGTTTCTGGGTCTGAATTAACAAGACTTGAAACTTAGTGGTATTACCTGTATCCTGGGGTGCCCGCTGCTCCTTTGAATATGCAGCATCAGCTTTATTCCAGGGGGACAAATACGGATATATTTATTGCTTAACCATGAAAATTTAAAATGATGATGCATCTACAACCCTAAACCATTCAAAATTTGTAGGAAGAAAAAAATCAAATACAATCTTTCCTTAGCTGATATTTCCTAGGTTATCATTTTTAAATTTTAGTAAGTTCTGGATAGTTTGAAGAAACGGAACTTAGTTTTATTTTTTATATATATAGTTTACATTAACCAAATGCTGATGTTAACTGCAAAATGCAGACTATCATCTCATTGTGACATCTCCTTAGGACCCTCCAGTGCTGGAAGCTGTGTGGCACCTGCACAAAGACAACATAGTTGGACTGGGAGAGCTTCTGGAGAGGTGAGCAGAGGTTATAGGCTTGCAGATGTATTTTATCTCTTAAAGCCTATTGAAATGTAATCGGGGATTAATCATGAGTATTCTGGACTAAGAATATAGTCAGATGCTGGCAAGTGATCAGATTAGCAGTATTTAAGAAGTTACCCTGGGTTTGAGAGTTTACTCTGGGTTAATTAGCATAGTTTAAGGTGTGGTGGCTGGTTGTCTGATGGCGGCTGCATCAGTTGCAATGTAAAGAGAAACATTTGGTTGGGTGAGCACCACCATTGCAGACTATCTTAGGTGATGTTTTATCTCCTGCTTTGTTTTGCTGGCGCAGATGGCTGTGTGTGGGTGGTTACCACACCGTGTGGAAAGGGCTCAGTAACCCAGCTCCTTCAGTTCATCTGGCTGTGCCTCCAGCTCTGCTTTAGAAACTCTCATTTAGCCTGTAAAAATTAGTGCTGGTCTTGACAAGAAGTCTTGCTTTGCAGAAGCTGTGTGATTCTGTCTTCACAAAACTTTCCATTTCAGTAAGGTTTGGCAGAACAATCACAGAATAGTTACTCTAAGCATGAATTTTTTTGTTTTTCCTTTTTTCCCCCAATACAGAGCTCACAACTAAACCGAGTTATCCTTTGTGACGCTCAGGTTGTTTTCTTATGGTGTGGAGGGATTATTACGTTGAACTTTTAGGCCTTTGATATTGGTTTACTTGTCTGATAATGGGATAGGAAAAAAGCCTTACGTGCCCACTGTACTTTAGATGTAAGGAAACCAAAGGGATAGATTAAGAGCTTAATTTATTTTTTTTAAGCATTTCTATCCAAGTATCTTACAAATTGGAACTAAAGTCTATCTTCTAGCAGAACATTTACAATGGAAATGCTTTAATGTCAGAGATGAGATACTTGAGCATACAATTTCACACGTATTTTTTCCTTTGGATGTGTTTGTTGTGGAATCTTTTTATAAAGCAAATAAAACTCCTGCTGGTCCAAAATTAAAGAAATGAAATGCCACATATGGGGCAGAATCCTGCACAGATGGCTCTTTCTTGAGTCCAAGAGGGTGGTGGAGCAAAAACCCAAGCATTACAAAAGTAGGAGGATCTGAACTGAGTGTGATTTTTTTTTTTTTTTTGTTTGTTCCCAGCAACCCGGTGGCCGCTGTTGTGGTGGAGTGGCTGTGCAGCAGCCTTTGTGGCCTCTGTCGGCTGGCAGAATCCTCCCAGGACCTGGAGCTTGCTGGGCACCTTCTCTCAGGCAAGGCACTGAGCTGGGCGCTGGTGGAGTGGGGCCTAGCTGCTGGTCTGCACAGCCTGCAGCAAGGGCTCTGCGACTCAAAAGCTTGGAGGTGTAAGGACAGAGGCATCACTTTGCATTTTCTTACCTCATTTCAGTAAGGGGAATATGTATTTTTATATTTGGCGAATTTAGCAATTTTTTTTTCCCCTCAAAAGATAATTGATTTGGAATTTCTGTATCACTTTGAGTTAGACTATCACAAGAAAGCGTAATTGCAAGGTGTATGGGGCCAGGGGTGACACGTTGAGAGTGTGACATTCCTGCAAAATGTCTGAGGTATTTTGGACCAGAAATACTTAACAGTTCCGTTTCCCCCCTGTCATTCTCTATTACTTTGTGGTTTTGTTTAGGGAAAAAAAAATAAATCACTACTCAATTTGATTGAAGAGCTGTAGTCAGACCTTTGGACCAGCACAGTTGGTCAGGTACAACCCATATGAGATCTGAAGTGGTAAAAGAGCGTAAGACCTGTAATTCTTTAGTCTTATAATCCTTTAAGTTTCTGTGCTCTTTACCATCCATTGTTCTAGGTCATTTTGCCTGGGAGTAATTTTACTCCCAGAAAATAAATGAATCCTGCTGACTGCTGTGTAGTGAATGAGGCTTTTCAGGCACGAGTGCTACTGGGAGACTGAGATGGGGAGGTGAAAAAGCAAGTGACCTTTACTGAAAGGGGATTCTGAAACACTAATTCCTTCTTCATTTGCAGACTTTGCGATTGTGTTTCTTCAGAATGGCTTTCAGCAAACTTCGGAGCTGGGAAGGAAATTGGAATTCAAGAAGGTCCCCTATGTAAGGACAAAACGAACCTATTTACAAACGGTTGTTTAAAAAAGTAGTTCCATTATATACCTCAGTGCCTTGCTGAGTATAACTAAATGTGAGCTTAGAGCGACAAAGAAAGGGTGGTGGTCCAGGTGCTGCAGTGGGTGAAGGGGAAATCCTGAAAACAGAACAAAGAATTTTTTTTTTAATAGAGGGAATTTCTCCAAGGTGAGGTGTCAAGGGCTTTTTAAGCTTCCTTGGTTTCACCTTAATTGCTCTCTTTTGCCATTTGAATGTGAGGCATGGAATGCTGGTAAGCATGGGAAATGCTTGCCCTTCTGTCTATTGTATCTGTTCTACTGTAAAGCCTGAGATAAAAGTTAAGTTTTAAATTAAGAGGGACAAAACACTTTCTTTGAGTCAATTTACTTATTCTGCATATAACTGTAGCTCTTTTAAACTCTGAATGGTCTTAATTTCTCAATTTTTAACAGATCTGTCATGCTGTCTTACAAAGGATGTTGACATGTAAGTGTTTTTTGTGATTCCTAGCTTTGTGCAGTCGCTGCTGTTTGCTAGATTTATGTTCCTTCTTCATTGCTAAATCTCTAAGGGACGGAAATCCTTTGCCTGAGATGCTTTTCCTCTGTTGTGCATAATACTCATGTCACTGATTTTATGTGCCTCTGCCTTCCCTTTCACTCTTGTAAAGTGAGCGTCTTCTAATGCTGCAGATAATTTCTTACCTTTTATGCTAGTTTGTTCTGATGCTCCCAGCTGCAACATCAAGTTGATATCCGAGCTGATTTTTAACAAGTTTGATTGGAAGCAATCCAATCTGTTATAGCACAGAGGTGAAGCTAGGAGAATTTTTTCAGCTTAGTAAATTAAACTTTCAATTTACAGAGTTGTGTGCAAGTAAGCTGTTTTGCTGGTTCGTGGTTTGGATTTGCAGACTAATGTTTTGTGAAAACTTTTTTTTTTTTAAATGCTGAGCAGAGACATCTGATGTACATTTGTAGTCTTTAAATGGCCAGTCTTCGGGAACTGTCCCATGGACAAAATACCTGTTTGGCCTGGGCAGTCCTGGTCCTGCTGCTGCCGAGAGCTCAAGCGTAGTAGTGCCTGATTTACATTGCAAATCCCGATGCAGAGAGACTAAACACACATGAGGGTTATTTTTATCTTGTGTCACAGATGATCTTCACGGTAAGTTGCTGTATCTGCTGTTCAGCAGAGGAAGCGTTCACTTACACCTCCTCACGTGCCCCGCACCAGCGCATTAGTATAATCTGACTGTGCGGCTGCTGTTACTTTCCTGTCTCCCTAGTGACAGCACCTTACCGCTTTTCTTCCTGGCGTGTTTCAGCAACGTGCTGCAGAGGTTAGCGCTTCTCCTCTGCTGTATGATGACTGAAAACCCGGACACGCCACCAGGACTGCTCCCTCCCTTCTGCGCCTCTCCCTGTGGGCGCTGCCAGCCCGATCCCTTACCCTGTGTCTCGCAGGGAGTGTTGTCCGTGGACAGAGATGCCGTACAGACCTTGCAGAGTGGTTCTAAAGTGAGAAAGATGCAAGAGAAGTGCTTTATTATTTAATATGTATGAGTCCTGTCTGAGGTGGCACTTTAACAGTGTGGGTACTTGAAACATAACCCTTATAAACACAGACTCGGGGGATTTTGGAGGCAGAGAAGCAGACTGCTGGCAGCCAGGCGGGAGTCTGCTAACCTGCTCTGCATTTGACCTTCACGTTTGTGCAGCCTGTGCTGCCACTGTCTGACTTGCAGTTTATGTGCCTGAAAGTGTATTAAATGAGTTTTAGATATGATATTTTTGCTGGCGTATACTTTTTGGTCACCTTTGAGAGCTTTCGCTTAACTAATGCGCAGTTCTGAAGAACATTAGGATTTTTAATGTAAATTAATTCACAATTAATAAAGACCTTCACAGAACGACAGGCTGAGTAGCATGGGAGGACTGCGCTTCGTAGTAATGATCTTGCTATATTGAACTCCTGTGCCTGAGGATAAGTAGAGTTTATCTCCTTTTCTGTATTCTCCCCTACTTAACCTTAAAGTATTCCTCAGCAGGGGACGAGAGCATTACATATTAACAGTGGGCTGCTTTACGAAAAGCATGTGAGGGATGCTGGTTTTGCTGCCCCAGCTCAGTAAATTTCCTTTTCAGGAAATAATAAACACAGCAAACTCTCTTAACTGTTAAAAGATGAGGCTTTTAAAGGTAGGATGGGACAAAAACCAGAATAACTGATGTTGCAGCAGGCTGTAAAGCAGAGGGCTTCTCAGTGTGTGGGCTTTGGGCGGTGTCGGCTGATGGGCAAGGCAATGTGCTGTGCGAGCTGCCAACCTGTTTGACCTCTACAAGTCATTTTGGGGCAGATCTAGATTTTGAAGGAATTTCTGCTAAGCAAATGTAACATGAAGTCCCACTGCCGTTACGAATGAGTGGCATTAGCAGCAGGGTGCTCTTTCTTTAGCGAGGGCGATGAAGACCATTGTTTCCAGGGATTGTTAATTCAAAGCTTGCTTGTGCAAATCCCTGCCTCCCCACAGACTTCTTTCATGCAGCTTTGCAGTGTTCACAGTCAGAGATGCATGGCACAGTTAGGATTGGGTTTGGAAACTGAATACAAATTTATGTGCATTTTTAGATGGCTTAATTATTAGCACGTTCTTGGGAATGTTTTTAAATTGGTTCAAGGTTAGTGTTAATAGTTTTTGAGTCCGTGTCACTTTTGAAAAAATTTCCAAAGAATTTAATGCTGCTGAGTGGCTTCTGCACATTTCCCTAATGGGTTCACATTCTGAAAGGTGCACAAATTGCTTGTTCCAGTTAGTTCCTGTGTTGTTTAGTGTCGTGGTCCTTTCCATTTCTCTCATTGCGTTTTTGTATCTCTGCTTTTGGGGTACAGGGGTGCTTGATGCAGTTGGTAAAGAGAAGCAGGAAGATGTTTCGACGTTGCAAGCTATGAGGTTCTGGTAAGAAAAGCTGTTCCCCTGAGCAATGTCCAGAGGAGTTTTTTATCTACTGTGATTAATGTTCCCCATCCCATGCTAGTTATGTTTAATATTCTCCTCACTAATAAAATATATGCAAATGAAAATATGTGAAAAAATTAAGCGTCAGGTAGGAAGGGGTGTTCTGGCACCAATCATGGAGCATCCTCTTGGCGTGGGGTGAATGTCCCCTGTCGAGTTTTCTCGCTCTGCTTCTTTCTGAACAGAAGCACCTGGAAGGTGCCATCATCTTCTCCTCTAATTCCTGCTTTTAAAGTCATTTTGTCTAACAACTTTTTACATGTCAAGCTAGTCCTGTCCTATGCAGGGGTATATGTTTGACTTGTTTGTAATTATATAATAGCTACGTAATATCGAGTAACCAATAGATTTTTAAAAATACATACAAAAAAGTATATATCTTTGGCAATTCGATAAAAGAGATGCATTAAAAAAAAAAAGTCATTCACCCTAATCAGTACCTGGTTGATCATACTTCCTGTGTATTGTTTCTAAATATTTCCTTGTCATTTGTAGGCTGAATGTGTTCAGCGCGTCAGTTTATAAAAGTGCAGTTCATCCAGATTCCTTGCAGCAGTTTTTTAGACACACCCTGACCGAGGTTCTTACCTACAACCCGTTGTTGAAAGGTAGGAATAGGCAGGGAGGAGTGAGTGTTTCCAGGGTGTGTTATTGTGTTGTGTCGGGAGCTCCATCCCTCCCAGGCCTCGCTGAATGGAGGACCCAGAGCCACAGAAGCTGCCCGACTCCCCAGCTCTTTCCCAAGGGCTATAAAAGCAGGGTGCCAGATCAGACAAAAAAGTTCATCTGGGCTTTAGAGGGCTGTAGTTCAGGAGGAAACATGAGGTGGAAAAATCAGTGCCTTCAAACAGAGCTTCAGCCAATGTCTCGTGAACAGAAATTTGGAGTAATGTCTAATAGCAGCCATTACGGACTGGACATGGGAGAGCTCTGGCCTCTGGGAGTAGCTCTGGCCAAAGGATAAACTGAGTGGGAGAGAGCTGATACTGCAGAGAGTGCTTGGGACTAAAACAGTCTGGCCCTTGTGTGTTTGGGTTTAAGCACAAGATGTGGCCTTTCTGTGCTGACTGGGTGTTTCTTTTGGTAGATTAGAGATAAAGGCAGGAATGCTTCTAATCTGTGATTGGTAATTGCGAAGCTTGATGTTTTTAGGAAGAAACATGTTTGGGTTATGAAATCTAGTAAAATCAATCTGAGTGATGGTCTAGAGCTGCTTTCCTGTTGTGTGGGAGAGCTGTGTCATTGCTGGCTTCTACTTGAAAGAGGTGATTGAGGAAAACAATGATTCCTTGCTGGTTCTCTGTGCACGCATTATGTTGGCCTACGAATGTGTGAGCTCAAGAACAGCTTTGAGGTGACAGTGCTGTAGTGAAATGGCGTGGTCCTTGCTGCCATAGTTCGTGTTCCGAAGGTGAATGGGAATGAAAGGATTTCAGCAGGCAGTTTTTAATGTATCTGGCTGTCAAAGCCAAAGGGAAATCTTGTGTGGTTATGTTATGTGTTTTGGGTGTATTTTAAAATCTATTGCTGAAGAGTAAACTTTTCTTTTTTCTGGGTGCAGTGTCTGATGCCATCCATATGCAGAAAGAGTGGAGCTTTACAAGAACTTGTTCGCTGCTCACTACCTTGTATCGCAAAGTATGTCTTCCTGGTTTCACAAAGAGAACTTTACTATGTTGGGTTTATATTCATTGAAATATCTGAAATGAGATTATTTAAAAACAGCGTGTTCCAGTGGCAGAGTCTGAACCAGCTGCAAGGAATTGTAGGCAGGATGCAGCATGAAGAAAAAGTACTACAGGGACTTTTGTGCAAAGCTCTTAATGAGAACAAAGATAATAGTTGAAGGTGTGAGTTTTTACTGCCACAGAATATGACATGACTTCTGAACAAAGATAATAATTGAAGGTGTGAGTTTTTACTGCTACAGAATATGACATGGCTTCTGAAAGAATTGCAATATTAGTGTTTATTTTAGTCAGTGCTGGTTCCAGGCCAGAACGATATCTGGCCCTGGAGAGCTGATGCAAAAGATGTACGCGGGATAGATTTTTCAAAAGTCATGCGAGGGACATGTTAATCTTGACAGTGTATTTCACTCTTATGGGTGGCTGTATGTCATAGCTAAAATGAACTGCTGTCACCCTTCCAGCTGTTTGTGGCATTCAGCGCGAAGGAGTCCATCTGTCAGCTGCAGCAAGTCCTGGAGACTCACGAAGTGAACTGGCAGCACGTCCTCTCCTGTGTTTCCACACTGGTGGTCTGTCAGGCTGAGGCTGAGCAGCTCTTCAAAGGTAAGCAGGTAGTGGCAAGCCTGCAAGCCAATGTGTGCTCATTGCTTCTCGGGTGCTGAAGAGGGAAACCATGCCAACTGGTGTAGCAGCATAGTCATTTGTAGCTCCAGTTTTGAGATACCTGCATGGAAAAGAACAACAGAAAATCTGCTTTTCCGTTCAGACGTCCCACGTCAGTGACGACATGAATGCCAGGCATTTTTTCCCTATGGTTCTCAAACTTGGCATACAGCTAAGAGTTGTTATTTGCTAATTATCTTCATTATTAATTGAAGTAGTGATTACTGAAGCTTAGCTCTTCTTAGTTCATCTTTGCTAGCAGACCTTGTTTAGAGTTTCTGACTGATTACCTCATTGCTGGACTCCCTGCAATTCTTGCAGGTTGAAATCGTAGAGTATTTGACCATTGAAAGTACATGAAAAAATAGCGAGTCCCAAAGGTTCCCCAAGCTGCAATACACGTAATTCTTTATGTGGCAGATGTTTTATTACAGATACTTGTCTTCATTTACTGTAGAAAATTACAGCACAGTTTTCAAGAGCAAAGTTTGAGGTTATTGTTTTATGTTTCTAGATCTACTGAGCCATCTCCTGATAAAGGCCTTTGAGAATTATGATATGGAAAATATGATCACTGCATTCCTGATAGCTCGTCAGGCTGCTCTAGAGGGCCCTGCTGTGTTCATGCCTTATTCTGAATGGTTTAAGGTAAGACTAAATGAGGCCCGACTGGTAATCTTTGTGTTAAGTATGTGAAAAACCTGTGCATGAGGAGTGTTCTGCTGCACAGTGAAAGCCCAATTTCAGAAAAGATAGCCAGGAATTGGAGGAGGGGGGAGGGAGTAACAAGTGATTGTGTTGGTATTAGCAATGATTTGATATTTATTACTGCCTTTGTGTCTGCAAAGAATATATTTATTTGGCTTTCTCCGGTCTTCCCTTCTTTCATGTTTTAAGTCCATCTTGCGTTCTCTAGTTATTTGTCAGGAATGCAGACGTGTAATTCCTGTTATAATCATAATCTTGGATGTATTTCAGTATCTTGATAACCAGCAGTGTTGTTATTGCTTAAGTTGTGGGTTATTGCAGATGAAGCATTCCTATTTCCTGGATGTTTGCATGCAGCTGTAATTGCTGTGTTTGACCTTATAGATAATTGGTCGTTAGCTTTTAGTTGTAAACATGTAGGTATTTTAGGTATGCAAATCCCCACATAATTTAAACCTGTAAATTTCTTTGTATGAGTTTGCAAATCTAAGATCAGCCTTTGCTGATAGTGTTCAGGTTGTATCTGAAGGTAAACTAGTTATGTTCTGTATAGTCCTCAGACTGACTTATTTTCCTTATAATGCCTAGATAAAGTTGTGTAGAAACTGGCAGATTTGTGGTTCCCACATGAATAAATCTTAATCCTTTGGTGCATTTTGGTGTCACCTTGTTTAAGTCCTCTAAGTGTTCTCATGGTAGTGAATCAGAACAAACTTTGAGCATCCGTGGCACGCTTTCTGGAAACGGGACAAAGAAACTCAAAGAAAACTTCCACAGAGATTTCTATAAACTTTTTCCTTGACAGAAAGCAGATATCTGTAATGGATGTCTGGGATTTGTGTGCGGGGTTGGGATGGGAATTTTCTCCACGCTAAAAGGCTGCGTTGTTATTTTGCCTGTTTCAGGCATCCTTTGGGAATGCTGGTGGTCACCACGGGAGCAGTAAGAAAGCTCTGGTCTTCCTCTTTGAGTTCTTGTCAGAGCTAGTGCCCTTTGAAGCAGCACCGTACTTGAAGGTGAGAAGATGCTAACAAAGATGGTTTTCTAAAGACTGATACCGAACTGCTCCAAAGTGAGCATACTTGTGCCTTTGACTAGGTTCAGATTATTATTATTGTTATTATAGTAATTGTGTTACGTGTCTTTGACTGGGTTCAGCTTATTGTTGATGTTGTTATAGTAATTGCATTACTTCTGATAGATTAGTCAAAACCTTTTCTCCCTGAAATAAGGAGGTACAAGATCCTTTTATTTACTTGACAAGAAGGAGAATTCCTTTCATGGAGTTAAGTTTAAGCACTCCAGTGATTTTGTTTGGTTGTTGTTGTTGGGGAAAAAATGCATGCTGGTGTCCGTGAAAACAGCTTATCTTAAAACAAGCAATAACATCTTCTTTGAGGAATATTTGTGGCAAATGACTGTAAACATTAACCAGAATTTTAAACTAATTTTTCTGTAAAAATGGCAAATCTTGTTTTGAACTTTGCATTTCAGGTCCATATAATGTACCCACCTTTTGTGCCAGCAAAACATCGGTCTATTCTCTTGGAGTACATCACTCTGGCTAAAACTAGACTGGCTGACCTCAAGGTTAGTAAAAATTGTCTCTCTTCAAAGAGTCCTTTCTGGATCTGTGAAAATACTAGCAGAGTTGTGACCACGTGCATCTTCACACAGGTTGCTATAGAAGATATGGGGCTCTATGAAGACTTGTCTTCCACAGATGAATCCGTGCAGGTACTGCTGGTCTGTCTAACAGCTTTCTCATCAGTCATGCCCCTTTTCCTCTGGAAAAGAGCTTAGGTTATCCACCTGTCTGCCATTCTTCCCAAGTTTGAGCATGCTGCCACATCTCCAACTTTAAGATTCACAGTCAGTGGCTGGGAATATGCAGACTCTCCCCAGATTTCATGAAAACTAGACTTACGCAGGGGACAAACGGACTCTGATGAGTATTTCGTAATGAGGCTGCAGAGGAACTCGGTAATTAGCCAGCCAGCTCCTGGCTAAGCAGCACCTACATCAGCCATCCAGTCAGCACCTGCTCTTTGAAGCAGGAAAGTGCTGGCTACCTCTTACCCCCACGGCATAGGAGGGGCATAGAAAATAAATGTAAGATTCTGCTGGGGAGGATTTAAGGGGCAAAGGGAGATCTAGTGGTGTGGGGATGCAGAGCACAGGTTTGCAGGAACTGGGGCTGCGTTAACTCTGCTAATCGACCAGCATGTTGCAATGGTGACACTTCCCTCTGGATTTGCTCCCAATGATTTGATCACATAGGAAAGCATTTTATATATATCTTGATTCTTTTCAGTTTAGCATGTCATTATTTGGTGTTGTATTCAAAGTATTCATATTTGAAGGAGATTTGGGGAGGGAACCTACAGTCTGCAGTTTCATGCTGTGGTTCACGATAAGTTTTGGGTAACAACAGTAACTGATAAGGAAGGGTTTGGCTCCATTGCTCCTTCCTGTATATTGATCACAAGTATGGCAGTCAGTGAACAGGAGTACATGAAATACCAGTTGCTGACAGGGTAGCTGAATGTACTGCAATGAAATCTAGTCCTGTGATGAACTGAAAGTTGTAAGCGAAGGCTTCATTTAATTTCTTCCAAATTTGATCTCTTTGTCCATTGAGAAACTGGCCTGGGTTGTTGCAGTCTTGTGGCTTGAACAAGAGAAAGCTGGGGCAGCAGTCGCTCTGCCTGCAGTGTAGTAGCACGGGCTGGAAGCAAAAATTACTCATCTTAATTCCAAGTGTACAAACTAAAATAGAGTACTGTCCCCATGGGGGACAATTGAATAAACAATGTGATGTTAAGCAGGAGTAGCTAATGCAGTTGCTGTAGGAGGTGCGTACAGAACTACATAGACCTTTGGGCTGACCCAGAAGACCTGGTATAAATAACAGCTTATTAAGGCAGGCTGATGGTTCAGTCCCTGTTTCTCCATCCTGCAGTTTTAGTCTGCATATCAGGTAGTTCTTGTTATTCAGTCGTGTTCCTTCAGTTACTTCCCTTCACAGCACAGATGACTGTTACTAACCCTGAAAGAACAAGCAGGGAAGATTGTCATCCTTGGTTTCTTACATCTTTTTTCTCATTGTTACTTGTGTGAGCCAGCCCCAGGGCCAGGCACTTCGTGATGTTGAAAAGGCCCTTCAGATATTTGAAAACACAAGGAAGATCCCAACGTCTGTGATAGAAGCCAGGTACTGTGTGCTTCTCAAGTCTTCTTGGTTTTAGCTATTATAATAATATACGCCAATTCCAAATCAAAATAACAAAGCAAGGAAAAATGAGGATGTGAGCAAAGGAGGTTTTGGGAAGTTCTTCCCATGTTATCCACTCCCTCAATAGTCACATAAATAAAGGCTGTTTGTGCAGAGAGTGAAAAAGCATATGCACACCTGCAAGAGAAGTCCACAATTGTTATAATAAATAAAAAGCAAAATTAAAGAAATACATAAGTATTGGCTAATCTGAGCTTTATTCATGTTTCCATGAATATTTCTTATCTGCAGGAGCCAAATTAATTCATGAAATAATGAAATGGCACTTTGCAGTTTTGGCATTGTTAATATTTTGCTATATTTCTTTTCTGCCTCAGTATTTTCAGGCGACCATACTATACTTCCTGGTTTCTTCCTGCTTTGCTCAGGCCACGTGTGGTTAGTATTTGTTTTTGGTTTTGGCTTTTTTTTTTTTTTTTTCCTGATCCTCCCATTGAGATGTGTGTTTGTAGACTGGTAATTTACACCTAACCTGCCTGTTTTTCTATTGCAGCTCCCTAAAGCCCCAGATGTGCGCATGGCTTTTATAGATTCTTTAAAGAGGTATTGAGACTTCCCAGTGTTATTTTCTGTGCCTCTGGACTTTCCCTTCAGAACATTTGACTTTACATCGTATTATCAGATGCTTTGACACCTTGTTTACAAAATGCTGAGTGTTGGCTAACCCTTGGCAGGGCTTCCTGGCCAGGCTTCTGGCTTGCAGGTTGTGGATAGGTTATCTGTATAGCTTACCTATACAGATAGCTTATCGGTATAGGTGAATGTCTTCAGTTCTGTAATTAGTGCTCTAGCCACTCTAAACCCATTATCTAGAAGTCATCCAATGCAGCCCCGTGACTGCACCAGGTACATTTTTATGCAAACTTTGGATGATGCTGCCGAATATAAAATTTCACTAGGAAGATGAGCCCCCTGTGAAAAGCTCCCCTCTCTTTGGGCGAGGGTATGGGAGAAGGGCAAGATGAAACTGAAATGTGTGTTAATGCTTTTTGAGCTGTTCTTAAGGGACACCAGGATAATGTCCCAGGAGAATGCAGCCCCTCTCAGAACTCAAACTTGTCCTGTATACATGTTTAAAAGTGCTTTTCTGCATTGCAGAAACAGCTTTATTTTAAATCCAGTAATTCCTCTGTAACCTATCATGAAGGAAAAATGTTTGCAACGCTGCCTGCAAATGAGGCATTCGGTCCTGCCTTGTCATTCCAGTCTGACTGTAAAAAAAGACTGCATCATTTTTTTAAAATTAAAGTTGTAAAAGAAGCAGCTGAGTTCTAGGGAGCCTCATATAATGTGTTCTTAGTATTGAGTGCCTGCCGAGTAAGTGTTGGAGCTCAAACTTTGATCTCTATCACATTAATGTTTTAGATGTGTGACTACTCTATGTCACATCATGTAAGAGTTCAACTTATCTTAGACACGTACTATTTATTAAATAGGCATTAATGTATGTATTAATTATATATATAGTATTGTTTTTGTGTAGTGTGTTACACATGTATAATACTTGCCAAGAAAACCTTGGCTATAAATTTCTGGCCCTCATGTCAGATGATGATTAAAAAATGCTTCAGATGCTCTGTATGCTTTGGAGCTGGAGCCTCTGTAATTACGTTTCACAGCATAGCTGTTGTTTATGCTTATATTTAATAAAGCTGAAGTTTGAATGTGGTTATGTGTTATAATAAGTGTCTTTTTTTTTATTCTAGAGCTGATAAAATACCCTCAAACTTGTACTCCACATACATACAAGCCTGTCGTGCTATGAAAGAGAAAATGCTACAAGGTAAAAAAATACAACATTTACTTATGGATCCATTTGAAAAGAAGTTAATATTTCCACTGATGCCTTCCCGAATTGAAAATTTTCAAGAAATTACAGCTGATTAGGTCTTTAATCTATATGTAAATATGCATATATTCTTTATGTCTTCTTGAGGTATTAAATAGTTAGTCTCATAATGACTTTCTCCGCCTGTCCTGCTTGGGTGGGATTTTTGCAGTCCATGTGGAGCGCTGTGCAGTGCTGAGGCTGCAAATGATGCCTGAGCTAGCTGATTTAAATCTAGCTCAAATACATCTCCATGATTCAGCGTTTGCAGCTTGAATGCGTCTCAGCTGCAGCTAGCCTGGGGTGTGAACCTGCTGTGTTGATCCCTTGCGTAAGGGCACTTCTGCTGTCTGAACTCACCATCATCCCCTTTTAAGAATGGATTACTGTGCGTGACTGAGATCTGGGGAAACGGGAAGGGCTGGGAATGGAGGCGGCCATAAAGGGATTGCAGCCCATAGCTTACATGCACTTGGGTGGGAGGGCCCCGCTAATTTCAGGTCCCATCACTATAGCCACATTACTGGTGCAGTGGGTGTCAGTGTAATAGATATTTAATGAGCTCCCCTATCTCTTTCAGCAAGTGCGTGTTTCAAACACATCTTAAAATGAGCAACGTCCTCACCACGGGTTTATACGAAATTAAAAGGTCAGGCTGGTGAGCAGACACCCAGAGTGCGGTGGAGATAAGTGTACTCCGTGTACAGAGACAATTCTGTAATTGACTCCTACTCACGGCATTTTGGGCATTTGAAGCTTTTCTGGAGATGCTGTAGCTCAGAGGCGTGACAAAGCAGTCCTGGGGAATCACAGATGTGCAGCAGTCTGGCTGCGGAGGTTGTCCTGGCAACTGGCAGGGATGAAGGATCCCTTCGTGCCTGGTCTGCAGGATCCCAGCAGGCAGCCAGAGCTCTGCAAGAGTCCTTGAATTGCCAGGGACCTCTAGTGGCACAGCCTGAGCTGTGTCCCCTGCTTCCTTATCAGCCTGATCTGCATCCACTGCGGTCCTAATCCCATCCCCTGCATCCTAATCCATCCCTGGGGCTCTTGCAGAGAGACTGGATTTAGGTCAGGATTGAGTATTGGTCAGCTCTAAGCCTTCCATGTTTGCTTGTGCTCACTCTTGTACATAAAGGTGACTCAGCAGTCTCCTAACACCTTGTTGCTTTACAGTGTGTTTATAATAAGTATTAATTCTATCCTAAATAATTTGTTATTTACTTCTCTTGTTCATGGTTAATTCTGACCCATGTGCAAGATGCTGTTCCTGTCTAACAAACTGGGTGGTGTTTGAGGCTGTGCTGTGGCAGCTTGTTGCTGGTGGCGCTCTCTTTCTAGTGGTAAAAGGAATTTCCTTTTATTTCTTTTTCTAAAGAAAAAACCAGAAGAGAGTAACACATAACATCTGGAGATGTTGTGTGGTGTGGGGCTAGAGGAGAAGCTGATGACCTAGTATTCACGCTGTAATGTCTATTTCTGTATTTTGACACTGGTTCCAGTCTTTT
Organism: Chionis minor; assembly: GCA_013398295.1. Taxonomy (NCBI): domain Eukaryota; kingdom Metazoa; phylum Chordata; class Aves; order Charadriiformes; family Chionidae; genus Chionis; species Chionis minor. The sequence continues at coordinate 33,336 of VZSF01010888.1, forward strand.
GAGGACAGCAAATGTTTCTGTGAGAGGCAGAGAGCTAAAGCAAATCGGAAGAAAACTCTGAAAAGAGAACTCTTTTGCCTCGTGCCTTTCTGCAACTAGGAATAAACTCATAAATGATTTATCAAATAGTAAATTTTGAATGTAAAAACAAAGCTGTATATGTGGCAGATTGACAGTTTGGGGATCTATTATAGCTTACGGAAAAGTAAATACTGCTTTTACAGAAAATGTATGCAGAGATTGACGAATGCCTTTTATGCACTGATGTAATGCACAAAGGCAAGCATAATGTGTTGCATTTCTCTCCTACTTGACTAGGTGAATCACAAGTAGAGACCAGCCAGTCCAAAGAGCCTGTTGAGCAGCTGGAGGCTGAACTGGCTGCACTAAGGATGCTGATTGTGGACCAGGCTAAATATGAAGGTATGCAGGAAGGCAAGTTAAAATTACCCATAACTGACTGTTACAAAAGCTGCGTTAATAAAAAATGGCTAATGCTAGCCAAAGCAACAGCAGCAGTTGCTTGCCACTGGTACCTGAAGATGGTAATCTTTCAGACTTGTATAATCCATCCAGCTATGAATATATATATTTCAATGTCTGATGTACTTCCCATGCTTGAACTTCAGGTCTGCGTCTTTGTGACAACTGCTCGGTCCCACACTGACCTTTGCCAAGATGGGCAGCCCCATTCCGGGGGTTCACCTGGTAACTTGGGCCCCCTTTTGAAGGCTGTTTCCTTTCTGGTGTGAAAAACTGTTCTTGATATGTGTTGGTAATAGTACTGGGGAAAAAATAATACTGCTTCTAAAATAAAGATGACAATCGCTGTGTTCCAGCTAACATTTTTTTGCTCAGTAAAGCTTTTCATAACATACTTTGGGCTCTGATTAATTAGAGTATATATTCCACTCATTCTTCTTCCTGTTATGTGAAGTTGTAAATCTTTCATGCCTTCTGTCCTGGTTCTCCTCCTGTTACTTTCCTGCAGATGTGCCAGCACAGATTGCGGTGATTTCTGACAGGCTCGCAAGCATCTTGGGTCACAGCAGTGATGAGAATGAAGCTGCTATTTTGAATTCTCCAATCCGAGTTGATGTTTCTGCCCCCAGGCTGGAACCCTGCCATCAGTGTGTGAGTACCATCTGGCTCGGGGTGAGAAAGGAGGGGGCTGGGTAGGTAAACATGCATCTGGGCAGTATGTGTGAAAGGTTGCTTTGTCTGTGGAGAACAGGAAATACATTTTCCTCTTGTCTACCTTGTGCACAGACTATTCATGTGTTTTAACCTCCTGGAAGTTGTTGGATGTCTGGTGGCGAGATCTAGAGATATATTATATCAGAGCAATCCTGTAATGAGCTAGGCTTTCTTCAGCAGACTTGTCTACATATTTGTTGGGTGCTGGGATCATTCCTGGGCTGTTACAGGCTTAACTTTCCATCTCTTTCTGTGCCAGTGGATTTGGATGACTTGTGGATGTCACTAACCGATTTATCTCCTTGTTTTAATGTCGGGAAACATAATATATACGCAGCATAAAACTAGATCTAAGTATCCAGCCCGACAAGTAGGAATTAGCAGTGTGTCTCTTATTCCAGGTTGTCGATCTTCTGCTGACATCGTTCTGCCAAAACCTAATAGCTGCTTCCTATTTTAACCCTCCCGACAGGTAAGATGCAAGTAAAAGAGTAGGGGGATCAAAAAACTGGTTAATACACTAGAATTCCAACACTTGCCCAGGGGTGAGGAGTTCTTCTGGTTGTTCATACCCACTGTGCCAGGCTGGCAATTGCAGGCTGCTTTATTCCGAGTTTCTGTAATCTAAGAACTAATGCGCTTTGATGTATACGTGTAAATAAAACATGTCTCTCCTCTGTTGTTACTGATCTCTTCAAAAAGGGTGGCATTTGTCTCTGCTTTGTGCTCTGTGACAACATATTAAAACTTTCCACAAATACAAACTCAGGTTGGCATTTTCAGCTCAGTGGTGGGGGATGGGGAATGAAGCAAATTCTTTTTGCCCAGGAGTTACTTGCTGGCTGGCAGTAGAGATCAGGGGAGGACAATGCTTGTCTCTTGACAGCAAGCACTGACGCGTCTTCAGGGTGTCTTTTTGGCACATTCAGTGCTTTTGGCACGTTCAGCCTTCATCCCTAATGCCGTATCTAATATGAAATGAATGAGGCATAAAGTCTAATGCTCCAGGCACAGGAGGAGCAGCATGATACACCTTCTCCCTACCTCCTGTCCCCTCTTTCCCCTGGAATTGATTCTGTTTGATTATGGCCTGTATGAGGAGGGAGAAGTAGCACTCCTCAAGCAGTGCAAGGACTTTATTAATGCCATCTCCTTCATGATGTAACAATTCTGTGAACATTATGGTTAATGTTTCGGTGGAAAATCGCTTTAGTGGAAAAAAAATAATGTACTGACAAGCTGCTTGTGATTGCAGCCGCTGATGGTACTGAACTAGGTGGCTGCCTCTCTGGAGTGCAGCGTGCTTTGGCAACCAGTGTGTCTTTCCCTCTCTTTTACACTGTTTTGCCCTGGAGCAGATGAGTCTATTGAAAAGCTATGCTGAAAAGTAGCTGGGATAAACAAGAGTGTCTAAGGAAATTGTTTCTAAACCCGGCTCACCATCCAGTCTCTTCTGAGGATGTCTTTTTCTGTCAGCTGGGTGGGAAAGTCCCTCCCTTCCTCCCTTCCTCTGTTTTACAACAGGACCTTGTCATATTAATTCCTTTTTGCTCTTGCTTTGTTTTTTGATCCCATTTATTGCTCTGCTTCTGTTTACCTTGCGCTCTCTGTCTGAAAAAAGCTGTCTGTGCCCCAGGCAGCTTCCTCCTCTCCTTGTCAGCTCAGAACACCTCTTTGACTAGGTATTATCAACTAGTTGAGGCAGGGCACTGGTGGAGTTCATGTCGTTGTAGGGGTCCTCTGTTCAGATACTGCAAAAATTACACTTCCTTTGAGCCTGTAAAAGGAATGATAATTGTCCTGTATTTACAGACAAGTGTGGCTCAGGTTCATGGTGTTTAGGCATTTTTAAATACCTCTTCCTGTATTGGGGATATAAAGTAGTAGTAAAACGAGCATGTGGTTTTTACCTTCTGCAGGCAGGGACCATGTCTCTCCTTGTTTGTGAAGATGATGTGTGGACACAAGAATCTCTTACCTGCCCTTCTGGGCAGGCTCTGCCAGCTTGTTTATCATCAGGTTAGTTTTCCAACCACAAATCCTATGGTTATAGTGTGCTAAAGGCTATCCTATCTCCATTTCCTGCGCTGAGGGGCATGTACCTGTCTGGATTGCACTGTGGAGGGACTTTACTAGCTCTCAGGCTTCCAAAAAAACCCCACTTAATTTCAGACAAGTAGTATGGGCTTGCTCTCAGGAATGACAGCTGAATGTTTTCCTACAGAACTGCTACTGTAACAAGTTAATGTATTCTGAGATCTATTTTAACAGAAGCTAAAATAAGCAAGTTTATGAACAGAGCCAAAAGAAAATAGTAGAATGCTTAATTCCCAAGCTCCCACATTGAATATCTGAGTTGTACACCCTTTTTAAAAATAAAAGTAAGATCCCTGAATCTGGGATGCAGCAGTGCATGGTTTTCTTTTAAAGAACTGTTGGGTTTATTTCCTTTACCCTGTGATATTGCAAGGGTGAAATTAAAAGGCTCATAGACTAGATTAGCTGTCACAGGAGCTAAAAAGCCTTGAGGATCACAAATTCTGAGCTGAATACTGTGTTACAGAAATGTGCAAATTCTGCTGCAGGTTTACCAAAGGTAGATGTACAATTTCAAAGAAGGAAGAACATGTTTGATATAACTGATGTCTCTAATCTGCTAAATTGATATCACTGCCCTAATTAGTCAATGGGCAGAAGCAATGTTCTGCTACTTGATTAATTCTGAGTTTTTTCTGAGAAAGGTTGCTTTATTAAAAATGAAATGTCTCTCTCTTTAGTTCTTTACTTATGTGTGCCTTGCAGGGTCCTTCCCTAAACGATGCTCACATTTTAGGACTAGCAGCTTTTGTAATCCACTTAAGTGAATCCAGAGCTTTAATTCCTGAAGTGGAAGCCAATTTTGGGATTTCTCAGCCTGTTCCTGAAAAGGTCCTTTCTGTTTCTGAGTACTGGAACTCCTTGCTAGCCTGCAGGACGGAAGAGTCATTTGCCTTCTGCCTGAGGTGAGATCATGCATCCACCACATCCTTGTTTCCCCAGGTGATGGGTTTAGGTTTGCCACAGGAAGGGTGCTGGTAAAGCTCCCGTGTTCCTGCGGAGTATTTCCAGAGCATCTGTAGATGTTTGTGCTGCACAGAGGTGCTACACGTAAGACAGGCTGTTGGTGGTCCTATGTGAAATAGTGTCGTGATGATGGTACTGCCTGCTGGAGAGAGCACTGACTGGATGCTGTCAAAGGCTTTAGTTTAGTCTCTGCTTCTGAAATTTGTGTGATTAACATACTTGAGATTGGGAGCACGTAAATAGAAGTGGTCCCAAAAGCAAATAGGTTTGGGACATGTTGGTTAAAAGCATTTTTAACACTCAGTCTTTGTTTTGACTTTGGACTTTCATGAGTGGGAAAAGGTATGATTGAACCAACCAGATAAGAGTTCTTTCTGTTTTTTCTATCAGGTTTTGCACTGCAGCAGCATCTTATTTCATGTGCAAGTTTCCAGCCTATTCTCATGAAGATTTGTGTGCTTTGCTTCCTCCTAGCCTTGTTAAAAAGGTAAAAGGAAAAAAGTGTTGCTATTACTTACAAGAAAGATCATTCTCAGTTTCGTTTTGCTCTGCAGACTCCTGTGCAACTATTACTTGTACAAAGAAAAATATATAAAAAATGCATCTTTGTATCCCCCCATCTTACCATATCGTGTATTTGCTTGTTTGCCAGCTTCACACAACCAGAGGTTGCACTGGGCCTTTTTTTGTGCTGGAAATGTGCAGGGGTTTTATTCCTTTGTTTTAGCTGCAGTACATTGTGCCACGGCTGTGCTTGGAAGCTCAGGGAACCCTGTGCAAGGAAGGTAATACTGACCTAATCTGGAGTTCCCTGTCACGCCCCTCTCTAAACTACAAAAGAACCAGTCTCTGTTTATGGAAGCAAGCACGCTTTCAAGAGCTCTTGAAGGAAAAAGCATTCCAGGTATAAATCTTTTGCATGACTTAAGTTCACACTGTAATTCTCATTTTTTAGATCTGCCCTTTGCAGTTTCTTTATTGGTGATAAAAAAACTTCCTGTGAAAACTTAATGCCTGGAAAGCTGGTCTGACAGTTGGAAGATGTCATGTGTGCTAGGTTATATGCTGCATGTTATTTGGAGATTTTGACAGTGATGATAATGACCGTCATGACAGGTAGAAGTAGGAAGCGAGAAGTAAAGCTTTTGTGTCCTGTTTATTGCAAAAGCAGAAAGCTTGACAAAATATACCATATCAGTAAGAAAATGATCAGGAACTGTAGAGAGAAGACCTGTCCATAACCTTAGCTTCCTACTGTGAACCGTCTATGAAGTGATGGTGAGTCAAATAACTGAAAATACTTGCTTGCTTTTTTTGAACCTTTGTCTAAATGTCAGTGTTCTCCTCAACCACCTGTGTAGCTTGGCTTGTTTGGCTCTGCCTTGCTATGAAGTGGGTTAACATCTCAGATATTCTCTTTATGCTATCCATGCAATGTATTTGATTTATTTTTTTAACCTAGTTCATATAAAACCAGTTTGTCTTTGTGCAGAGGAGTTCGTTGTGTTATTAGAATGACTCCTTGTGCTTGGCTAGCTTGATGTACGAGGCTAAAATACCTTTGCGTTATAGCCTTTCTTTGATGCTTATACCAGTCTGTCTGACTATGGTGCTTTCTTCATTTTAGCATTTATTTATAATAACATATGTTCGTTCTGGTATCTAGACTTTAAGAAGATGAGCATGTTTGGAAATGTCAGAGAGGTGGGAGTGTGTGTGGCTGTGTGTGAGATGCTTTAAAGGCTTGCTTTCAGTAAATTTTTGAATGCCAGTGGGGTTTTAGTTTAGATTTCTTGCGAGGGAAACAGTGCAGGAACTTCCTTGCATCAATGTCTCCTGTTTCATATCTCTTAATCTGCACAGGATTGTGTCTGGGTGTGGGTACAGGTGGGTTTTCTGTTGGGAAGAAGATGGCTGTTCTGCACAAGTTGCTTAGTGGTCTGCCCTCTAACCTAAATTGTTGCTTTTCCCAGTTGTCTTTCAGAGAGTGGCTGCTGTTGGAGCTGGAAGTGTACCCTGAAAATGATATTCTCTCTGCTTCGGAAAGGTAGGTGCAGAGGGGCTCTCTTGAAAAGGAAATAGTTCAAGAGTCTTTCCCACCCAAATTAGGAAAAAGCATTGGAGATCAGGAAGTTAACAAAAGTAAAAAACCAAGCTGCTGCAGGACACAGTACCTGTTGACTACTATGGTTTGTCCAGAGTTCAAGCAATGCTAGAATGAGGCGTGTGTTTTAACTTGAGGAAGTTCACCAAGATAACCTCTGGCCTGCATGTGCAGTCCTCCCAAATAACTGTTCATAAAACCTCCCCATTTCCGAAAGCAAGATATGGTTAACATCAGGACACGTAGTATCTGGGGCATGGTTCTTCTTAAATCTACACTTATATGGGTGCTTGTGTGTGTCACTCCGCTTCACTTGGTGCATGATCTTCCTTTTATGTTAAGGGAAGGGCACCATTAAAATGCCATGACAAATTTCCTGTCTTCTCATTTCCAACATTGCAGACAGGATTTCCATTATTGGGCCATCTATCAACGGTATCTTCCAGCACCTTCTGCTTCTGGTGGCTGCGATGGAGACCTGGAGAAGGCATGTGGCGTTATTATCAATACCATTCTGGATTCCTCACAAAGGTATTCTGTATCGTGACTTGCATTTCTGCAGAAGCAATGGTTCTGCTAATGACCTTGCCGGCTAGGAGCTGTGAGCTTGTGCCTTACATGGGCTGTGGAAGTGATTCCTTTCTCACGGGTCTGGCTGGCAGTGAAAGCTGGGAGGTGGCTCTGCATGACTCACCAGGCTTTGCATAAGAATCTTGCTTTAGGTGACAGAGGTCTGGGGTTGAAGTCACAGATAGTCCCTAGTCTGTCTGTGTTTTTTAAGTTGAATTTGTATTCAGATTTGTTTGGCCAGACAAGCATCAGTGCCCCTGAGGAAGTGGCTGAGGCTGGAAAATAAGGAGGGAGGGTTAGAGGAGAGTTGCTGTCTCACCTACAGCTTATTTAAAGAACATTAATGTTAGAGCTTTATGTTCATCTGAAGCCATTTGTCTTTATTTGAATTGCGTTACCCTCCTGGGCTAACAGAGTTAGTTACCTGCTGTGTCTCTTAATTTCAGGTTGGACCTGGGTAGCTGTGGCCAATCGAAGATGTCAGTCAGTCCTGATATTCTCTGCAAGCTGCAGGTGATTCCAGACTTCGTGTCGTATGTTCAATCCTTGAATTTGACCAGTCAAAGTATTTCCTAACACCTCGGTGTGTGTAAGGCTGACATTTGGGTCTCAGGTGTGAGCAGTGGCATGGAGACTGAGAGAGATTTTTCGTATTGATCTCTTCGTATTACTTCGGAGAAACATAGAGGGTTTGAATGCAAACTAGTGTGTAGACCTGACAAACGTTGTTTCCCCCCGACCCCCTCCCTGTTTAGGAGATGGTATTGGAGCTACGGTGTAAGCGAAAGTTGCTTTCTGGCTGCATGGATGCCCAGAGACACTTCCTGTTTGAAATTCTCCAAGAAAGACTGAAAGACAGAAAACAAGGCTCTGCTTTGGGTGAGCAGTTATGGAGGCAGCAGGAGCTGCTGCTGCACAGAAGGTAAATGTGGATCTGGACAGCTGGGAATACCTCAAACCGAACTGCTGTTCAAAGCAATTACGGTGTGTACCTACGCAGTTGGGTAACCTCCCCTGTGATTCCACAGCCAGTGAAGATGACACTGTGTGTCATGGTAACAATTGTGCAAGAGAGATTTATTCCCTGGTACCCAAATGACTTAAGTGTGTTTCAGTGTGCCAGCTTGGGCCACAAGTTGCCCCTGCCAGTAGACTGGATTTCAAAGAGTACACATCTTCATGGACTCTGTTTACAGCTGGCGACACTCTTATGCCACCACTTGTGTTAACCATTTTTAAATTACTTTATTTGCTGCTGTAATCTAGGTGTGCATTTCCATTTTTGAGCCATTGATAGTATCTTTGAAAGTGGTGTGTCTGTCTCATTGAAGTGCAGGTTCTTTTCTGGGCAACTGGAAATATTCCTGGTGCAGTTTCTGTCGACATGTTTGAGATCCCTCACATTTGACATACTCTCAAACTCCCCTGAATATCAAAGGCGTGTGCCCTGAGAGTGTAAGGTCTGATTCTCTTCTTGATGGTAACCTCGGTTTTGTTTTTATTCTTCCCTGCCTAAGGATTCTGGTAGGGCTCCCTGCATCTGCTCTGATCTTGACATGTCGAAAAGGAAAGAAAACAATGTTGGACTGTGAAGACTTTTTTCGTTTTGTAAATTTGGAGCTGGTATGTCTCATTGGCCAAATGATAATTTCTTGTTGGTAAACACTCTAGATAAAGACCTTAAACTTGGGTTTAGGACAGGAGTTAAAATGCAGCCAAACTTCAGACAAACTTAGCTTATATCAGAGTATAGGGAGGTTCAGCTCATTATGCTTGAGGCTTTCCAGCCTCTGGCCCTGCAGAGGTCCCCTCAGCGCTGTCTGCTGTAGGATGAGTTTTGGGTTCACTCATTTGGAATTGTGGTTGGATTTGATGCTACTGAGAGAGAATCCTTGGGAAACAGTGTAGGCAAAACTGGGGTGGAGCCAGCCAGCGTGTCAGTGGCTGGAGCTGGGTGTGCACAGTCCAAGGGTAAAATCACTGCGGCTGATCACAGAAGCCTGGTAGTGGCTTGGCTGGTTCTTGAGCAGGAGGAGTGTTCTTTCCAGTCACGCTGTTCATGACAAAATATGTCTCTGGTGCACACGCACGTGCGGCAGCCTTGGGGATGCTCTCCCTTGTGTGGATACATGTTCCTTTTTGCCACCTGCTCTTCACTTGTTGACAGTGGGTTAGAGAAAAACCTGCAATGTTCCTGTGGAGGCCTAGAAGTAGGGGACTGGGCATGAGCTCTTCTCCTATTTCTCTGTTGTATCAGGGCGTTAAACTAATTTTCTGTGTGTGGACTGAGATTCTGCTCATCCTCCTGTCTTACGCAGGCTAGAGAAACGTTCAGAAACATCCCCGCGGCTTCCTGGGGGCAGATCAGTTGAGTCGCAGGTCCCTCAGAGCACCGTTTTGTGCTCTGGGTATAGCTATTGTTTCTGTTTATTCCTCCTGACTGATGGCCTTCTCAAGCACTTTTATACTAGGCACAGCCAGAAACCTCCATTCATTCCATTAATCAAACTGCTTCTCCCATCCACAACATGTGGTGAGCAGGGCTGTCCGATTTGCTTTCTAGTGCTGGGGCTGTAAAGCACTGCCCAGTCAATGGTGTTACTTCATAGAGAAACCAAGTTTCTGCATTCTGAACTGACACTCGGTATTTTGCAGGATGATTCTGTGATGAGTCCTGTTGTGCCAGACACCCACAATGTTCAAAGAAAATCATAATTCAAAAGAGAAGGAATGATTTTTTTTCCCCCCTCTCCTTGTCTTCCTACAGAAGAACTTCTGTTCCAGAGGGTATGCGCTCTCCTACGACATCACCGCTCACTTCTTCAGGGTAGCTGCTGCTTTTGTCGTTCTGTATCATCTGTGTTACCTGAAGTAGATGTTTCTTTACCAGGATACCTGATTATATGCTATTCTTAGCAAAGAGATGTGCCATTTGTACCCTTGTTTTGAGAATTGTTGGTGTGAATTCCAAAAAGAGCAGCAGTAATTCAGGAAAGTGGAGTACCAGGGGGAAGTAGTGGTAGAGGTTAATTTTGATACAGTACAGCAAAGCTGGGGGCGGAAGGAGAAGCTGTTGGGCACGTGTTTCTTTTGCTGGGCCATGCTGACCCCTACAGTTATCTTTGATTAGTCAAAGCAGCAAAGACATGCGTGTCATCATCTTGTCATTTATCCCCTTCCAGGGCCTACTTAATGCCAGCTTGGACTGTGAGGAATCAGCAGAAGGGGTCAATGATGTTCTAACAGCATGTCAAACCAAATGTCCCATTGTGCTTTTCTCCGCAGCGGTAACTGTTCATATTTTGTCTTAAGAGTGATAGACAAAAATTCAGTATCAGTTCAGAGCATTTGTTTTAAACTTCATTTAATGTAAACTGTGAAGTGCAAGGGTAGTAATTCTTAATGCCTTTGGAAAATTGCAGAGTGTTTTAGTACCCTTGACCCTACTGCGTCTCCAAAGCTGGGCACACAGCCTTGGAGTGTCACTATAGAAATGGAACAGAGGCTGTTCAAGACTGAGAAGCTGTGAGACTTGTCTCAGTTTTGGATGCACTACTAGGGGGGCTGGTTGTTACATGCCAAGCAACCAAAAAGTCCATAAAGCTCAGATTTTCTTCATGCACTGTTTCACACGGGGATACATGTGTTTGTTGCATGTGATAAGCATGTGCATCACCTTTGTGGAACAGATGAGTTTTGAGCTCCTTTATAGACTGAGCAGAGCAGAGGCCCTGCTAGAGGGGTTTCAGGACACCGTGGTGTGAACATGGTCACCAATGACCCCCTTTGCATTACCAGGATGGAGAACTTTGCATGTTTATAATGTGTGTTTGTACAACTTGGACTTTTTCATTGGGGGGGGGAAAAACCCCTTTCTCTGAGTACCTGGCTGAGATAGCACGCCTGCATACAACTACTAAGTACACCACCACTAATGCTGCTGATTTCCATCTTTCTTCCTAGCTTTGGTGGCCGAGGCTGGAGCCAGTACTTTGCTCTCAGTGGAAGAGACTCTTTGGGGCTCCACTTGCAGAAGAACTGGAAAGACTGAGGGAATGGCAGTCCTCAGCTACCAGGTGTGCATGAGGAGCTGAGCGTGGATCTGCAGGCAGGAGAACCTGCTCTTTGAGGGATCAGCGCCCAGGAGGCCTGCTCTCTGAGGCAGGCTGGGTTTCAGCAGGCAGCATGAAATGCTAATGTGGACTGAGGCTTGTAGGACAGCTATATACAGATTCCTTTGTGGAGTTTAAACTCAAAATGGGTCATTATAATTATTTAGTCTGGCCTTCATTGCAATATGGGTCAGGGTGTTTCACCATAAGGAAAAGAGAATCTTTTTAGAGGAGACTGGTAGGCAGTCCTTGTTAGACAAACACTGGAAATAGCCTTTAGCACAGTGTTGAGTCATTCACTCAAGCCGCCGCACCCTTTGCTCCCTGAATTTGGTGAATCTCTGGTCTCCTGAAGCTACTGACTGCTTCTCTGATGTATGCTTCCTTCTTTACCTGTCCTTACGCTGTCTGTTCAGCATCCTGCAACTTTTCTCCAAAAACTGGGCATTTAGTATAAGGTTATTGCTGGTAATAATCACATGCTTCTGTAGTAGAGTATACAGTTAACTACCTGTCCAATCTCTGATAAAAGACATTTTGGAATGCTGCTGTCTGTTTCTAGCATTTTTAATTTTTTTTTTAAATTGTCTCCGTGTAGCATCCAACTGCAAAGAAAAAAAATGAGAGAGAAAAATCGGGTTTTTTTGGTCCCAGTCACAAACTTACACTCTGCCCAAGCCCCTGATTTCCTCCTCATTGACAGCTGTGACCTTTTTTTTTTTTTCCCCCCCCTCCAAAACCATGACATGCTGGTTTTGTTTTCTAGCTTCCTTTCTTCAGGAGTGGTTTTCCCTCTCTCTGGCCCTCCTTGGATTTCAGCTGCCTTCCTCCATTGCACGGTTCAACAGCAGTCACCTCACGGACGAGAGAGAAATGCACTGAAGAGGCTGGGGACTGACACAGAGCAGGCAAGACAACACATTTTAAATGTCTGCTGTTCCCTACACTTAAAAAGTAGAACTAGAATGTCTTTAACTGAGAAACTGTTGTCCCAAAATACATCTGTATCGCTGGTAAACCCTGTTATGAAATCTTGCTGGTGGCTAGTTGATAAAATGTAGCTGTAAATTACCAGCTGCTAAATACTTATCCTAGAGGCAAAGTTGTTCCAAACTTAAACTTTTAACTAAGATATTGGCTCCTCTGTGAAGTCAGGGAGGACTATTAAACAGCTGCTTTGAAACTGAAGCCGGAGAGAGTGCTGCAGATATTGAGAGCTCAGAGTGGGATCACCTCTCCCTCTGACAAAGGAGCAGTCTTTGTGGATTTTAGCTCGGGCAAGTTGGCTGGGAGGTTAAAGAGATGCAGAAAGTTTGTCAAACAGGCAGGAGTGCAGGCATTTAAAGGGCTCTGGGAAGACATGCTGGGAATCCCAGGAACAGAGCTCCTGAGGGTTTTACCAAGTTTGTTCTAGGAAATGCCTCCTCCATTTCGCCATGCTCAGCGCCCTCCGTGCACAGGAATTCTCTGCTCTGCTGAGGAGGAAGCCAGGCTGCTGCCTGGCAGTTCTATCTGTTGATCTTCCAGGGGTAGCTGGGACCAGAGCTCAGTACAGGGAGTGTCCCTGTACTGACAGGTACACAGGTTTTCACAGGTAAATAGCGTTGAAGCGGAACCTGTGCCTCTTTGCTCTTACTGCTCTGGGCAGCCGTTACGGTAGCAGCTCCTCTTGCTATGGGATTGATTCCTCCACTGTTTATACTGGTCTAGAGCCAAAAGCTGCTAATCAGAAGCTGGTGTCACTGACTTGATATGACCATTTAGTTCATGTGGAATAACAGCGGCTTTCACTTCAAAAATCTGCCTTGAGATTGGAGGAGGATGCCAGGAAGAGATGTGGTAGGGATCCAAAAAAGTGGTAACAAGCTTATGTCAGGGCAGGATTACGATGCGCTTGCTGAGATGGGAGGCTGCACAGCATCTGCTGGTGGCAGGCTAGCTGTGGACTAACATTAGCTCTCCTCCAGGTTTACATCTGTCATAACTTGCTCAGCTTTGCCTGTATTTGGGAGAAGTTGTCATCTGTTGGCTGACTTGCTGACCACAGCAAGCCTTGCTTTGAGAGCAGTGAATTTAGTGTGGACTTTACCCTTAGAAGCCATGAACGATGTCAGGCTGCAGTCTGTCTTCTTCACACTGCCTTCACCTGGAAGGAACAGCAGTACTTGTAGTTCATCCAGGTCCATCCTGGAAACGTACTCGGTGAAATGTTATTTCCTGACTGGAAAGCACAAGTTCTGAGTCACCACCGCAGATATAACTAACAGGCAGTCTCTTCTCCTTGCAGCTTCTTGTTTCTCTGCTGTTCTTTTCACTCATGGATCTCATCTCAGCGAAAATAGCACCAAAGGTAAATTCAGCCCTGAGGGAATTCTCATGACACTAAATGTGCCTGATCTGCTTGGTTTGCTGCCTAAAAATGCTTTGTACTGGTACTGTGAAGGCTGGTAGCTTGTTCTGCCAGAAGGAAGGGATCAGCAACATCCCAGACAGAGCCTGCTGAAAGCCCTTCTGTTCCTATCAGATTAAACCTGCATTTTCCTCTAACTGACATTATCTCCCCTTTCACTACGGCAGCTTTTATTTCTCTTCCTGAATGGCTTACTATTTTCAGTTCACTGTTCAGACTTTACGCCTCCCAGGTAGTGTAGGAACCTCATATCTCTCTCTTGGCTTTTGTGTAGCATTTCACATTTGTGAGATGATGTTTTTCCCCAGGCTGGAACTATTCATGCTATTTCACAGGAGAAGAGGTCCCCAACATGGAGGAACATTGGTTTCAAAATGATTTAATGCTATTAAATGAAGGAGCAAAGATGACAAGCTTCTTCCGGCAGCTGTCTGCCCTAAGCATCCTCCTGCCTGTGAATGCTTGTTTCTGTCCCTTTGCCATCTTTTCGGCTTTGAAGTGCAGCCGTTTGTGTAGTCGCCTAAGAGATTGGATCGGGGAGCGGATTCAAAATAGTCATTTGGTCTCATAGTCTGTCTTTGGGAGGGCATGGAGGAAGAGTCATTGAGGAAAGAAACATCTTAAGCAAGCAGATCTGGGAGGTTATTCCAAGTGAAATGAGTAATGCAAAAAACCCCCAACCAACCCAATCACAAGACATGCTGTCACTAGAAAGGTCAGAGGGGAAAAAACCTGCTCCAGGACGTGGAGTGGCTCTGTGCTGAGCACGGCTGGGAAGTGTGCTGGTGACGAGCCAGTTGCTCATCAATACTGCTTCCCCCACCCTCACAACTCTCAACTGAGCCCTGTCGTGGCCTGGTTTGGTGATGGAGGCACAGCATTACTCCTGTGCCTGACTGCCCAGGGGGAATCCAGGTGAGGGGAAAGACTTGGACTAAATTCATAAAGGTCCTTTAACACGGCACTTCGTGTGCACAGTCCCTTATGAGGGGTTCCTTTCTGCTTTGATGCAACTAAAGCCTAAGACAAACTGGACCCGTCCTTTCTGACACCCAGGAAGGAGTGGATTTTCAGATGTCTCTGGAATGGTCCCTGGAGATCTTGCAATGCCTGGAGGAGAGGGGTGCGTCCTGGCCACTTCTCTTCCATTCGGCAGAGAAAGGTGAGTCCTGCCTCCAAGGGGCGGAAAGGCGCGGTTCAGTGCTGGCCAGGGATGCCCCATCTCTTTCGTTAATGAGTGTACCTGTGAGAAGGAACTGATGGCCTTGTGTAAGCAGCACAAAAAACGGTTGCTTGAGTAAAAGCGAAGAACATCCTACTTCTACCCTGCAGTACGGTGACCCAGCTGATGATCAGAACAGCTGAAACTCAGTATTGTTCCCTCTGGTGGTAGAGGAAGTCTCAGAGGGGACAGTGTGCTCTCAGGGGTGTCCACACCCAAGCACTCATGTTTATTGTGGGCTGGAAGGAAACTGTGCAGGCCCTGTGCTGCTGTACAAGTATGGGAGGTGGCGTGAGGACCCGTAAAGATGCTTAATGCTTCTCTCTGGCTGTTGCAGACCCTAGAAAATACTGCATCCTGCACAGCGCAGCCTCGGACCGTCACATCCGGCTCTTGCCTTTTGCATTCTACAGGTAACGTCCTGCTGGGCTCAGAAGGGAGGTGGTGGTGAGGGGGATGTGGCTGATGGTTTGCACCTACAGCAGCTGGTGAGGACGTAACTACTGCTGGCCTGTAGGCGAGCTGAGCCCTTACCTTAGCTGTGCAGAACAGAATACTTGATCGCAGCAGCGTTGGTATTTAAGGAGATCCCTATCTTTTACTAGAAGTGTCCCTTCAGTTTTGTGCTCCGAACAGGAGCGTCCCTGGCTGCCCTCCTGCTCCTGATAGTGGGGTGGCCCTGCACACAAATGTAAAACAGACAGTGGCAAGAGCACCAGCTGCATTTGCGTTGTGCCCTTCTGTGTTTGAGTCTACCGTGGAACCAGTGCTAACCAGACACGGTGTGTCACCTTCTCTAGCCTCACCCCTCGCTTTCACCAAGAGCTGCTCACCAGAGAGCAGACCTTCCTCTACGTGGCGCTCAATTTGTACATCCAGCTGCTTCGGCTCTTTGTGGAAGGGAAAGACCTGCCGCAGCCTGATCAAGTGGGGCAAAACTCAGACCCTGCAGAGCACGTGAGTGAAACTCATTCTCTCTTTTTTCCTCTTGTACCTGTGAATGCTATTCTCTATCCCTTCCCCTGCCACTTGCAGCAGCCCTCGTGTTCCCACCTTCCTGTACAAAGCAGAGGTAGTGTGTGTGGCTGCCTTTGCAGGCAGTCAGCTTGCTCACACCTTAGGGCTGAGAAGCTGCTGGTGCTGCTGTCCTGCTGCTGCCTGAAACCTAAGCTGCCTCACCGCTCCTGTGCAGAACCTCAGGATGAACCCAGTCACTGATCAAGTCACTGATTGCTGTGAATAGCCCCTCGGTGCGGTGTAGTGGTTCCTGTTTCACTTTTGGAGGCAGGGACTGAGAGCTGAAAGTGACATTGTGCTTGGCCTTGATTGATTGTCTCTCTTCTCTGTTCTCCAGGAGGATCCCTTGGAGGTGATCTCCACAGCCCAGCGGTTCCTGCTTGGTGCGATCCCGCAATGCCCTGCCCAAAGCTTTGGAAACATACAACCGGTGCGTTGAGATTTTTCATTTTCCCCTAATGCGTGAGAGCTGGGAGCGCTGCTCCTGCCTTTGTAGCCTTTCTTGGGCACTCATCCTGTGCTGGTGCTGCCTGCTCAACCCCTGACACACACTGCACTTCTCTAAGACATTTGGGAGTGGCGGAGGACACCTGCTGCTCAATCAGTGCTATAGCCACATCCTCCCTCTCCCAGGCTGCAGGCTCCATCTTTCTCAGCAACATTAAACCCTGCCCTCACGCAGTCTCTCTCGCTCCCCCTGCTTGCTTAACGCTTGGTCTTGGGCGAAGCATCAAGCACAGCTAAGTGGTGGGCGTTGGAAACTTCCCACAAGCACTATGTTGTCAGCCAGGAGACCGTGTTATTTCTGTGTGAGTCGGCAACAGCCTACATCTGCTTTACTGAGAAGCTGCAAAACGATCCTGTGTTGCTGTAACTCGCTTTGAGGCAGCACGAGTAGGTCTAACACTGGCTGCTTGCCCTCTCCCCAGCTACTGGCCACCTGTGAAGAACTTGACCCAGAGGTGGGAGCCGCCCTCCGGCACTTCTCCAGGCCTGCCGCAGCCATGGAGCTGGACGAAGAGCTGGTCCTGTTCTGAGCGAGGGGCACAGCAAGCCGAGCAGAACACCCTGGCTACAGCTGAAGAGACAGATAAGGTGCTACCTTTCTCACCAGCGCTGTTTCTTTCAAATTACTTTGTAAATAATTTATTACAAGCATAACCATGAAGCTCTTGTTACAATAAAAAGTAGGTTACAAATTTCAGTTTAGACTTGCTTTGGGAATCGTAATTTTTTTTTTTTTCCTTCTTCAAAATGTCTGCTTTAAGTTGTTCCACTGTCCTATGTACCCTTACAGCCACCTGAGGGCACTTCTGTACAGGCAGCAGCTTGTGCAGGCAGGGAACAGTTGTGGCCAACTCTGTTTCTACAACTGTGTGCGTGGGGAGAAGGGGGAACCACGAAGGGGTGCTGCCGAACATCCACTCCCCTGCGGTTAGACAGACTCTTAGTACAACACTGCTGAATCAGACGTGAGCATGGAGAATCACAGCATGATAACAAGCTTTTTCTGAGCAAGCTGAAGCTAATTCCACTGAGTTCTTTGGGAGACTAAAATGTAGATTAAAAATCTCCACTCTGCCATATGGTTTCTACAGGGCTGGACTGGGAAAGCATCCCTGTCCCCCTCAGGTGGGCTCCTGCTGCGCAGTCACTTCTGGTTTTACTGCCTGGCTTTCTGAAGTCCCTGAAGTATTTAGGAGGAGAATGGGCTCTGGCTCCAGTGGCTTGGCTTTGTCCTGAGTCTGGGTCAGAGGATGCACCATGGACATGTGGACATTAAGGTTATGGGCCTTCTCGAAGCGCTTCCCACACTGGTCGCAGGCAAACTCCAGCTCCGTCTCAGCTTTGTGTTTGGTCATGTGGTACTTGAGGGATGCTCGCTGTCTGCACTGGAAACCACAGATTTCACACCTGCAAGGCAAAGCAGGGGCTTAGGACCGAGCCTGAAACCACAGCTGTGGTGTTTGCTCTTTGTCACAAGGAAATAGCCCATGAGAAGACGCCTGCAGCCTCAGAGCTGCTCACTCAGCATCTCCTACAACTGCCCTGGTCACACAACACGGTTCTCCTCAGGCCTGCAGCCCATCGCTGGTGGCTGAGCATTCACCTGCTGAACGCTGAAGGGCAACAGGAATAGAAGGAAGCACAAGACTTGGTCTGCAACAGGAAGCTCTGGAGCTGGAGCACGTGTTGTGGGTGAACATTTAAAGCGATTCAGCCAGGACACTGCCAGCTACAGGCAGGGTTTGTACCATGGAATCACTCTATGCTAAGAAAAGCGAGTGTGAGAGCTCAGCAAAACTTCACTATCCCTTCTGTCCCTTTTCTTAGCTATGAACAGATGGTTGGTGTGCACTTACTGGAGGGGCTTTGCTCCCGAGTGCCGCATCTGATGGACCGAGAGGTGTTTGCGTTGCTTGAAGGTCTGCCCACATTCATCGCAGATATAATTACGTACCTCTGCAGTGGAAAAAGGGAGAAAGTCATAGATTCTGATGATTTCTAAGTACATGAAGTGCATACGCACAGCTGCCCATGCTTACTGGTGGAGTCTGAATTCCTCCCCCTGCCTCACGTCCCCCGCATGATGGCTCGTTACAGGTTTAAAAGCAAGGCAAGCAGTTCTACACCCCACACAGAGTCTTGCCGCAGCGCCGACAAGCCTTGTGCAACGAATCACCGGGTGTTTGTAACACCCCTTGCCTGGTGTGAGCAGAACCTGCCAGGACACACCTGTATGAATGAGTTTCACGTGACGCTGTAGGTACCGATCAATCATGAACACCTTGTTGCAGCCAGGATGAGGACAGGGCCTCTCCCGAACCTCCTCATGATGCTCTTTGATGTGTTTCTGTAAAGAAAGGACAGAGCTTCTACCATTGATTGTCTAGTGGTGATCAGGGCTGCATTCTCCACAGTGAAAAACAGGGATGCTCCAATAACGGGACCCCCATCTTGACAGGCTCGTGCATCAGTGCTGCTTCACTGTGAAAAACTAGAGACTTGCATCCAAATCTATCCCTGGCAGCAGGGGCTTTAACAGGACACAGCAGAGCTTGTTCCAAGGGTTGCTGCCGAGTCAGCGGCTGCCTTCCAGAACAGGAGGAGCACGCAGAGCCAGAGCAGCTCCTGTTGCTTTTGAGAGCACAGAAAAAGGCCTCTGACTGCTTCGTTTAGTCGCTTGCCGCCTCCTGTGGAGCTAGGCAATGAGTTAAATCTGTCACAGATCCTCTCCTCATATGGAAACTGCTCTGTAACACTCAAAGCTACAGGTGCGGGACAGGAACAAACCCTGAACTCACCTTCATGCCATCTGCCCCTCTGTAGACAGCCGTGCATCCCTGGTAAGGACACTTGTAAATGGTAGGCAGCTCCTCCCTGCAAAGCAGAGGCCTGCTGTCAGCCAGCGTGCCGAGCGCAGGGGTGCTGCCCAGCCACCGCCTGCCCCTTATTACCTTTCACATTTGATTTTTTTTTTCCAGCCTGGCTTAGGCCCCGGCTTCTTCCTTATTTTGGGCTCTTCCGCCTTCTTTGCTTCTTTGCTGTCGCTTTTCTTGCTAGAAACCCTCCAAGAAGGAACAAGGAAGGAGGACAGCGGTTTAATACTTGATGTTGGTTTTAGTCCTCCCACCTAGTCGTCCCCAAGTGTTACACCTCGTCTGACAGCTTAGCCTGATGCTTGACCTGGCAGAGCAGGAGCACGCGTGCATCAAGTACACGTGAACTGAGCTGCGGTAATTAGTGCCGGGCCTGGGGAAGAGGAACATGGCCCAGCTTCAACCTGATGGGGAGCTCGGAGAACACAGGTGCTGTGGCAGCGCTGTGACCTCCAAGCAGGGATGTGGAGGGAACTGAGGCCATAAAGGAAAAGCGATCCCGTTGGCCCAGCTGAGTCCAGCCCGGCACAAGCATAGGGGAGATGGGCACCAGCCCTCCCACTCATCCGCAGAGAGCTCTGCTGACCACGCAGTAAGCCCCTTACTTCTTTTCAGGGTAAGGCTCAAAGGAGTCATCTGAAGATTGCACGTTTCTCTTCTCATTTTCATCATCGCTCAAGAAGTCCCTGAGAGAGAGAAGATGCCCTTTACTGTCACAGCACCAGACTGGCACTTCAGCACCGGTGTCTGCAGCAGCAGCAATACATGGTCTTCGTTCCCAGCGTATCCATCTCCCCCACACCATGGCAGCTGAGGCTCCATGTGTTCTCCTCCCCCATAATTTCCCCAAGCAAATACAGCCCTGGTGAACGCAGAAAACAGCAAAACCAGGTCCTATTAGGACTAGATCTCTGTAAGAATAATTGAACGACTGTCAGGAGAACAAAAACCAGCTGTTACTGCAAAGATCTATTTATTGTTGAGGGATGTTGCCTCCGCTTTCTATACTAGGAACAGTAGTTTTGTAGATCATGAATGTAATATAATTGGCGTGGGTTAATTAAGCTGCAGGTCGTTCTATATTTCCTCATACCTAGCAGCCACATCAGTTTTGGTTGTTTTTTTTTTTTCTCCTTTTAAGTCCTAAGCTATACAAGAAGCAATTAATTCTCAAGCCAGGAAACAGGCAATAAATCACTGTGGCACTTTTAATGTGACAGCTGACAGATTTAGCTGACACATTGAAATAAGTCTTGGCCATGTGGTACTTTAGACTCAGAACGACTGGACTCAATTATCAGTTATTTACAAGCCTCACTTTAAATACCTATGCTTGAAGGATTTGGCCAAATCTTTGATCATAAAGACTGCTAAGCTGGCAGTGTCCCTCCTACTCCCACTTCCCATTGAACCGCTCTCGCTGTGAGCAAAAGGGGCAATTTCTCCAAGTGCCACCCCTCGCCTGCATTCCTGCACTGACCGCTCTGCTGGAGCCCCAGCCTGGAGCAGCCAGGAAGGGGAATCGCTCTGAGGCTGAAGGGCTGGAGCAGCGGCACCCAGGACCAAGCAAACCCTCACTGCCCCCTGCCTGGTTCCTTCCCCAGAGCAGAGAGGGGAAGGAAACAGGACCAGGTTTGCTGGAAGCAGCCAACGAACACAGAGAGCACACGCGTGTGCAGACACACACGCGCTGCTGTGCAACTCTTGCCCCTGCAGCAGACGCAGCGAGGAGGGGAGTTCAGTGCGTCAGCGGCGTGAGCTTCATCACAGCCGCTGCAGAGCCACTGCTCTGCGACCTCCGATGCCGGTTCCAAGGGGCCTCGAGGGCCAGGTCACTCATGGAGAAAGAGCTCTCCAAAGTGGGTCATTTCATACTCGCAAAGAAGACATTAAGGCTATTTTAAACCCACTCTTCTCTCACCCCTCAGAAAGGTCACTGAACTCGTCTTTTACCCGCTCATCCGACGTTGCAGACAGAACCTGCTTCCCACTCAACTGACCTAGGGAATGAAGGAGAACACGGTGCGTTACAAGGAAAAGCAGCAAAAACAAGCCAGCGGAGATAGATGCTGAGAAGGAACCAGCCACTCCCGGTTCACTCAGTGTGACTCATACCACATGAAAATATGTGCTACACCACAAGTTAATGATTATTTAGACCAAAATCCTTGTCTCGTGTGCTCGGACACCGTTCTCCTGGCACCACAGGGACAGGAAAGCCTTTACCCTGGAGTTCCCATAAGCATCTTTTGGTTTCCCCCACGATACGTGTAACTGACAGACTCATCCCCAGGTGAGTCCCAGCTGCCATTCCCCTTTCCAGCAGCGGCCATTCCCTGGGGCTCTCAAGAGTTAAACACAGCCTGACTTCCATTACTCAAAACGGGTGTTAATGCCCCTCTTCTGGAAGTGGCATTTGGGGGAGCTCAGCAGCAAACCCACATTAACTCGGCCCGCAAGCAAGCCCACCCAGCAACTTCCCTTTGCGGACCAAGGGGGCTCCTGCTGTTCAGCATCACCTGCAGCCGCAGTGGGGCAGCGGAAACCCCTTTTTGCCAGAATACAGATGGGTTTTGGACTGAGCAGAAGGAAAGATGTGGCAAACGTGCTGCTGGAGAACCAGTGACCGTTCTGCACCGCTGGATGGGCACACGTCCCCTGGCAAGAGCAAGGCAGCAGGGTCTCGCCAGCCGGGCACAGGCTGCTAAGGAATGGCCAAGTCTCACCCCTCCATCAGAGGCGGGAATAGCGTGCGGGGTGAGGAGACCAGCTCTTTTTGCGTGATGCGGCCACCTGAACACATGTTCCCCCTTCCCTTTGGCAAAGCTCAGCATCCCCAGTCAGAGGGATTCTCTGGGCAACCTGCACTCCCCACAAGTCTATGTCCTCCCTGAGGAGCAGCAGTCTCCGAGGAGAGGGCCCAGCCCCACCATCGCTCTCTGGGCCCACTTTCCAGCTCTTTGCCCTTTCCCGGAGGCCTGGAGGGAGATCAGAAGGCAAATCCCTTACCTGTGGCACTGCTCAGTGGTGACACGGGCTGCGGCAGCGCTTTCTCCTGTAATAAGGCCGTGCTGTCCAGTTGTGAGTGAGATGAATCCCTGTTCTGCGGCGGCTCATTTTCCACGTTCAGTGGCACCGATGTGGTCCCTTTGTTTGCAGGCTGCTGGCAAGGAGTTGTCCTTACTGGTGCATGCTGGGGTTTGGGAGCAGGAACAGCCTCGGCATTGTCTGCCCCTGCCCCGTTGTCAGTCAAGCGCTGTGCTGTGCTCTTGTTCCACTCCCGTTTGACAGACAAGGCGTTGTCAACAAGCACCGTGCTACAGTCTGAATCCGTATCCATGACGTAGTCATGCCCGTCCCCACAGCCCCAGACGGCGCGGATGATGCCACAGTACTCGGAGGAGAGCACGCTCTGCAGGCTGGGCACCGACGGGCAGCTCCCGGCATGCGCGTGTGCCCATGTCACCAGGCTGTGCAGGCACTGGGGGCTGGAGGTGATCAGGTCGACTGTCGGAAGGGAGAGGCAGCAGGGGCAGCGTCAGTCCCCTGGGCCAGGGAAGGGCACAGCCAGCTGCAGGGAGGGACGCGCTAATTCCCCGGGAAGGGGACAGGGCTGGGGACCTGCTCCTGCACTGCACTTCTGCATGGGAAGGCAGGTGGGAGACACCCTACAGGTGCTGCACCCAGATGGACTGGGGTGGGGCCAGTCCCACTGAATGCCAGTATCTTTAATTTTAGAGCTGAAAGCATATTTTACAGCTGACAGCGTATATCTGGTTGCTCCCAGTGTCTGACAGCAGTTGGGGCAGGCCCAGCACTGCCACTCAAACCCGCTCTTCGTACCCCCCAGGTGAGCCTGCGCCTGTTCAGCTCGGCTCGGGGAGGCTGGTGTCAGCTCGGATCCCGCTGGGGAAGGAAGAAAGGGAACCAGAACCAGCCAGAGTGAGGCACGGTCCCTGTGCCGAGGGATGCAGGAACCACCCTGCCAGCTGGTTGTTCCTCGACACCCACAGAACCCAGCCCTTCACTGACGGCATCGCAGAAAGAAAAGGAAAGAGCTCCAGGAGCAGGCACTCACCCAGGCAGGAGGCACCTCCTTCCGCACCCGGCTGGGCCTGGGCCACGCCGCTCCTGCAAAACCCAGAACAGCACAGTGGGGTCTCGGGGTTTACGGAGGGACCACGTGCCGACAGACAGCAATTTACTACTCCCAATAACTCCCAGAAAGAAACAAACACAACGTACTTTCCTTTCGATTTCACGTGGCCCGTGGGAGACGCGTTCACCCTCTGGATAAACGTCCTGAGGACGCTGCGGCATTTGTAGAACTGGGCATGGCACTTCTTGCAGACAAACTGGGGGAGCGTGGGGTCCTGACGCACCGCCACGCCGACCAGCCGCTGGAAGTCGGTGAAGAAGACCTGATCCACACGGCGCTGCTTCTCCGAGTTCTCCCCCATCACAGGCACCTTCCCGAAAGCATTCCGCAGGCTCCTGGAGGAGAACTTCCCGTGGCAGAGGCGACAATACCCGGTGCTCAGGGCTCTGCCGATTCCTGCCAGGGAAGGATCGGACACAGCTGCTGGGTGTCTGCTGCCAGAACACGACAGCCAGCTTCGGCCTGAAGGATTTGGCATGCTGGAAGATGTTGCCCTTCCCTTGATCCAGGCTGTTTCCAAAGCTCTGGCTTCAGCACAAGCAAAGAAAAGCCGGGCAGGAAGCACAGGACCTTCCCTGCATCCCTCCCCTGCGGATCACGGCACTGCTCCACAACCCACTAACCCTAAAGTCAGCTGTTCCGGCTCGATGGCCCCCGCGGAGGAACCTCCTCCCAGCTGCGGCGTTCCCGGGGCTCGCTCACACGCATTTGTGCTTCTGCCAACACTGTCCCTCGGCCTAAGGAGTTCTTCTCCCTCCCCAGTGTTTATCTCCAAAGTATTTATAGCCGTCTCCTGCAGCCCGCTCGCTTTGCGACGCGCCGATTCCCAGCCACCCTGCAGCAGGGCAGGGAGCTGGGCACACGGGAGCTGCTGCAGCTCCGTGCGGGAAGCGAGGCCGGGATGGAGCAGCGGGGCAAGGATACAAACCATGCCTGCCTCCCGCTCGCGGTTCACCGACCGGGCCCGCTCTCCCTCCCAGCCACCTCCCTCCCCATCCCAACCACAGCATCCCTTCCCTGCGGAGCGCGGCTCCATCCCTCCCCCGGGCCCGGACCGCCGGCGGGGACAGCCCGGAGAGGGGCAGAACGGCGACCGTTTGGCTCCAGACACCCGGCTTTGAACTGTTTCACCGTCAAAATTATCTCCCGCCGCCAGCCCGGCCTGCAGCTACCAGCCGCCTCCAGAGCGGGGCCGGACAACGGCAGAGCCCCCGGGCGGCGGGGAGAGAGGCGCGGCCGCGCCGGCCCTCACGCCCGGGGGGCCCCGCGCCCCCACCCGCGGCCCGTCCCGGTGTCTGTCCGGCCGCCGAGCCTCCCCCGAGGGGCTGCGCCCCCCGCTCCCGGCCTCACCTGCCTCCGGGGCTCCG